>OOFJ01058454.1:0-10667 GCA_900323375.1 Benthosema glaciale
GGTGTTGATCTTGGCCTTTGTGTTGTCCAGGTGTTTCTTATAGGAGAGTGTCCTGTCCAGTGTCACTACAAGATACATGGGGTGGGTATGGTTGGACAGTTTGTGACCATCCCACGTGACGCTCAGTTCTTTTTTCGTGTCTCGGTTCCTCAAGTGGAAGCTGCATAGTTGGGTTTTTGATGGGTTGGGTTTCAGGTGATTGTTATTGTAGTAGCTTGACATTTCTTGGAGGGCACTTTCAAGGACAGATTCGATCTTCTGGAAGTCTGTTTGTCGGGTGGTAATGCGGAGGTCGTCGGCATAGATGAAGCGTTGGCATTCTGGGGGTAGTGGCTGGTCATTTGTGTAAATATTGAAAAGGAGGGGGGCGAGCACGCTACCTTGTGGGAGGCCGTTCTTTTGGGCTTTCCATTTACTCCTCTGGTCATTTAGCTGGACATAGAAGCGTCTGTTGTTGAGGAGGCTTTTGATGACTTGGCACAGGTCCAGGTGACCAGTCATGTCCAGGAGTTTCCTGACCATTGTGCAGTGTTGGACAGTGTCATAGGCTTCAGTGAACTGGTCATTCACTAATTTTAAGGTATTTAGGTCAATTCAATCAGTCACTTCTAAACAGGTGCACAAAGCTCTTAAAACATACAGTCCTATTTTCTGGTAACTAATAAGGTATTTGTTTGGCTTCCAGCCATATGGTCCTTCAAAATATAACTTATACATCACAAAACTTTAAAAACTATTTACAGTCCTTTGGCTCAAATTAGTATACTTCCATATTAGTATCACCATCCATGACGTGATCCTGTGCTCATTCCTCATTCAATAGAATAATATTGTTTTCAGAAGAACAAATCGATTCAAATGGTTAGTCAGTTAACTCATTTTATATTCAGTCAACAGTCACTATTATCTTTTGAGATGACTTCACCATTCTAAAATGGTTGCAGGACAATGATTGCTAAGATGAACGCGATGCTGGAAAAAGGCTTCAACTCTACCACATGCTCAGCAGACCACTTCCATCGGACACTACAAGCTACTATGGCCTCCGCCAGCCTCGCCCTGGGTGTACCAATCAACAGCTATGTCCTGCAGGCTCATACTGAGTGGAGCTGGTGGCAGCATAGTATCCGAGTTCTTTTCCCTAAACCTGGCTGTAACTGAGATAATAACTTTCCTGGCTTCTGTCTTTATCTTTGCACAGAACTTCACACACACAATTTTTAACACGGCTGCTAACTTTGTTGTTGGTTCCATCGTTACAGTGCTGTATATGTGTGGAGCGTTACATGGCGGTAGTGCATCCCGTGGTATATCTCAGGTACAAACCTCTGCGGTACAGAGTGGCCTGTTGCTGCAGTTGTCTGGCTGATGGTGCTTGCATTCAGCATCGAAAGCATATTTCATGCTTGGTGGTTCCAGCGTTCACTTACACCCTACTGGCCGTTTACATTGTGCTCATTTCTGTGATGTCTTGCTGCTGCCTCTCGGTTCCCCCGAGTTCTGAAACAGCCTGGACCAGGAGAAGGACAGAGGGCCGCTGGGGCGGGAAAAGACATGAAGAGATTTTTTTAATTATTCTGATCATCTTGATAGTAATGTTGCTGTTGCTGTTGACATCACATGTGCAATGGTCATGGTGTCGGCATTTATTCACCCTTTGCTCCGCACATCCACAGAGATGGCAAACTGCCATGCTTCAAGAGGTTCTGAAAGTATAGAGCAGACCTGTGTGTGATGTTCTCTTTTAAATTGAATCTATGATTGTTTTGGACTTTGGACCATATTGACAAAAAAGAATCAGGAAGCATTTTTTACGTGGAAAAATTAAGCTTTTATGAGCCAATGAATATTGCGTTTTATGAAAAGCCATTATGAGCAGTTTGAAAAAACACTTGGACCATTAGATTGATTTGAAAATATGATTCTGGAAAGAAAATCTGCAGGATGTTTTAAGTGAAAACATGTACATTTCTGGAAATCCCTTCAACACTGACACAGCCTGTGTTTATATTGGCCACAAGCACGAATAAAAGATGATGATGGTGCCGGCCTTGTTTTAAATCCATTCCTAAAACACATTTCTATATGATTAATCTTCATATTACTTTAATTACCATGTTTTCACTATCTCCTATATGCTTTGTTGTGTGAAGCACCTATAACGCTGACTTTCAAAAGTGCTATACAAAACAGATTTATTCGTCCTATTATAATCAGATGAGATTAATTATGAGCCTTTTCCTTTTGCATAGGTGGAGAAATTGGGTCCCTGGGCACAGACCTGTATGTAACAGGGCACCTCCCACACCCTCCCATTGTCCCTGATTGCAACCAAGACAATAACTATTCACATACCCAAATTATTTACAGCGCACATGCATATAGCCTACCCATAATTAGCCAAGAAACGTTCACCTGCATCTCAACATAATTTACACTGCACATACATATTACACGCAATTTATTCCTACAACTTTACATACAACCAAGACCTGCATCTCAACAGGATTTAGAGCACATGCAGGAATATTCATTTGAAATTAAATAAAATTGTTACTTTTCTGCATTCCAATTGAAAAATCGCTAAACCTAAAACAGGATTTCAATTCAAATAATAGCAAAAATAGCCGATCTGAGCTTGTAGATCAGCGTGTGTCAGAGTGTGGAAATATAGTGGCCTTCTGGAGTGCATGAGTGTGGAAATATAGTGGCCCTCTCCTTCTTCGAAGATGCCCACCCCTGATCTAAAACACGACAGACATAATGTGCCATGCATTGTCATTTTACTCATTTAATATGAAAGCAGATAACCATAGCATAGCTTTTCAATAGGACCACTGGGCCTTTGTTATTAACATGAAAGACTAAGCTCTTTGACAATAAATGCAAAGTTAACAACAACCACAATTGACAATAAATGCAAAGTTAACAACAACCATAATTCACACAAAGGCCGGGCCCAGTAATTGACCCATGCCCTGACTATATGCAAAGTTATCTACTTCCACAGTTTCCAGTGACACAGTATGTTCCGACCAATGGTGAACCTTTCACCTGTGTTCCTGTATGGCAGTTTCTGTACAGTGGGGGTGCCGTCGGTTTTGCCACTCTATGTGCCACTTTGTTTGCAGTGCACTTTGAGTTGGAGTCCGATTATTTTGATAATGCTCCTACAGATATTGACCAAACATCATGTGAATCGGTGCACAGTTTCTCTATAGTCATGTGGTCAAGATGGATGTGTTTGATTTTTCTGATTGACTAAGATTGTAATCTAAAATTTGCACAAGTGGCTGCCTCAAATCGTATGAACGCAGCGTGCGATTGCCGTGTGCCTTGAAAGGCGCCAGCTCATGCCACCTGGTAAAGAACCATTGCATGTATGTGTTTCCATCTGTGACTGTTCCCAAAATAGCAGTTTGCAATTCCATCTGCAGTCACTGGCCCATAGCTTGTTCACGTGAACCCATTTCCTGAGCGTGCACGCACAAACGCACACGCACATACGCACGCACGCACACCTTGACTGTGACGTTTTGAACATTTTCTGGAACATTCCACTGAAACAAAGGAGCTGATTAGGCTTCTGTTTATTAAGTTTCGTCAATAATAAGTTCTAGAACTGAAGTTCATATTTGTCAGGCTGGTTGGGGGCACACGCTTCAAATGTGCTGTTATTTCAGTTTGAGTTTAAGAGATAAAGCATAGCTCTATCCTACAGGCGTGGGAGTGAAGGATATATAATATTGCCACAACAGAGGCCACTGAGCACTTACTGAGCTTATATTGGATGCAAATGTAATAGTTGTGGTGACAATGATACAAGGCATAAGACATTAGTCTAACTCCCCAAGGGGACCTCGTTTATAAAACTGAGAGGATTCCAAGTTTCTGCTCAAAAGAAGAAAATAATCTGATTTAACCGTACACAAGCAGTAAGTTGCATATGCAATCTTCCCGTTATGAAATCACAACCAACTTGAAAATGTGCACGTGTGCATGCGCTTAATATCTCGCCCCGTTGACTACCATATTTATCCATAATAATGTTGAAGCCCCTCTGCACTCATATATTAAAGTCAATTCAGCTCTGTCATTGTGCATCGGCGCGAGTAGTCCATTGTTCACTATAACAACTATTTCGGTATTTCCACAAATGCTTCCATTATGAACGTTATTCACAGAGGTAAAGTGGCTACAGTGGCACTCATTGTTCTGACTGGTTGGTTTCAGAAACTAAGGAGCAGTCAGGACAAAGACTTGTCTCTATAAGAACACTCTTCTTTGTAATGCCAGAACAAACCAACATAGAAGTTGGGATACAGAACGGAGGGGTGGTCCCTGTAGTTACCCGATGCACTGGACACAACATCACAAAACATGAATTCACATAACTCCCTAACCTGGCATGAAAGATATCTCTGTCTCCACCTGGTTCTCTTCCTATATGAGCCACTTAAACCCTCTAGTTTCAGTGAAACGGATCTGGACCGTATCAACACCAAATATCTTCTAGACAAAAATGCCAACAAATTGCCAATCGATGGGCTGCGGCTGCGTTTGGATGATTGGATCTTCCACCCGGCGCTACTGAGTTCTCTAACACGAGTGTAAAATTAGTTCTGTGTAAAAATGGCCAATGTGTGTTGTTTTTTTTCCTTATTACTGTGGGAGCGTGCAATCATCCAATCCACTGAGCAACTCAAAGCAAGGGTTGAATACCAATGTATTTATGCAAAAGAATCCACAACCTCAAAATTTGAATTACGTGGTTTCCTCCGGACAGCAACAATATGCAAATATATACACACAATAAGCAAGGCACACTTCCAGGGCGGAGAGGGGACTGTCACTCGGCTGCTTGACACCTCCGAAGGGCCACGCTTCCTGATGGGTACCAGATAGGACGAGTGACACCCTCCTAGCTCTGGTCCAGAGCGTTAGCGAGTTTTCTAATGCCAGGCACACCTCTGCTGCACATGGAAAGAAAATAATCCCATGAAAATAAACAAAACCACTCTGCTACTCGCTCACCAAAACAAATACTGTTTTGTTCTATTCTCCATGGTGGGATTCCTCTCAGTAACCCACCTTCTCTGTATAATATACTTTGTTGGGGCTAAGGTTAGGTGTTACTGAAGTCAGGGTTAAGGTTAGGATTAGGCATAGTTTTACTGAGGTTAGGTTTCGGGTTAGCTATTTAAAATGCTAAATTGTATGGTCTTCTTTCTCTCAACTTCAATGTTCTATGTTTCTATGGCGTATATTGGGCATACAGTTTTTATTTTATTTCGCTTGGCACCTTTATCGCTATGCTTGCAGCTCTATTTCCTCAAGTTTATGTATTTGTATGTTTCTTTAGGGGGATAATATGCCTGCCTTGTGTCTTTGTTGTAAGATAGCTTAACCAGTGGAACACCCCAAATCAAATCAAGTAATTTCTCTCAGAACATGTTCTTCCAGGCAGACAGGAAAACGGAGGGGGCTGTAGGGAGGAAAAGGGAGAAGAAAATCAAAGGCTGAGATCAATGTCGTACTAATCTCATTGCCATTTAGACCAAAGTGGATTTCCATAGGAAGTTTGACCCCCACCAAGCCCGGGCCTGGGGGGCCCCCTTCCCTGACCCCTTCCAATCGTTCAAGCCCATGGCCTCACTCGATATGAACTAAAGGCCAGGCCGGTGTTTATAAGGGAGCTAATTAACTTAGTCTCTAGCGCTACTCTGAGAAGCAGCCTCCCCGAATCAATCATGTCACTGTGAACTGCATCACATTGTCACCTGCCTCCCTCACCCTCCCTGTACCCCACCGCTCATTAATTAATTAATTAATTAATTAATTAATTAATTAATTAATTCATTAATTAATTCATTAATTAATTAATTCATTCATTCATTCATTCATTCATTCATTCATTCATTCATTCATTCATTCATTCATTCATTCATTCATTCATTCATTCATTTTACTCCATCCACGGGGGAAGCCTGACATTATTCTTATTCAAACTGTGTCGTTGTAACCAATAACCACCTACCGTGCTTACATTGTCATAATTATAACAACTTGAAAAAATGCTGATCTACAAGCTCTAAACATTTTGCATTGTGATGCCTTGTGAGCTTGTAGAGCTACTACTTTCGTCACTTGAGTGGCAGTGTGCCTTCCACGCTTACACTCGACTCTCTGCCTGTGCTTGATCCATGCGATACAGTTCGCTCCAATGATTTGCAGCAGCCAATTGAGGTATCTTAGTGTACCACCCGGCCATATAAATTACCGTACATCTATGGCCGTGGTGCCAAGTGTGTTAACCTCGCCTCTCTCCGCCTTGCCACTTCGCTTGGAGGTGGGGCTAAAAAGCGAGGAAGCAACACGTGTGTTCCTGTCTGAGTTCCACCTGCTTTTGGTGTTTGGACTTTTGCCTGTTTTTTCCACCAGCTTCTCCCTATGTGATTTCTGATTCAGTCTTGAACCGCTCTGACTGC
Source organism: Benthosema glaciale (assembly GCA_900323375.1). Classification (NCBI taxonomy): domain Eukaryota; kingdom Metazoa; phylum Chordata; class Actinopteri; order Myctophiformes; family Myctophidae; genus Benthosema; species Benthosema glaciale. The sequence continues at coordinate 6,489 of OOFJ01058454.1, forward strand.
AGTGTTGCAAAGCACTTAGTAAAATGTGGGACTTAACAGCGATCGCATTATATGGCTCTTAGAGGATGGTGAATTGTACATTGGCAGTTGAAAAGATCTGAAGGTCCAGCATATGGCAAAGAACAGAATGGCGAAAGGAAAGCATTTTAAATGAGTCTGTTCTTTTGCATGCAGGCTCATTTTCGCTCCTGAAGTTCTGTTTAGTCAGCCATGTTATTATAAGAGGTAACTTTAGTATAATGAGGTGATCAGATCCGAATTCCTTCCACAAATCACAGTGAACTAAACCAGGGGTTCTCAACCTGTGGGTCGCGAAAAATTGCAACTGAATGGCTGAAGAATGGAAATTGAGAGTTTACATAGTACACATAGTCCATGCATAAACTTTCCTTAATGATTATATCTGGTTTTAGTATATATTTTCTCTATTATTCAGGTTATTGTAGCGGTCAATTTATATTGGTGGTAGGAAGGGAGGTGGGATGGCCAAAGCATTTCCGGGGGTCCCCAGTCAAAAACGTTGAGAACCCCTGAACTAAACTTCCAGTCGCAATATTTACAGTGTAGATACCGTTTCTCGACTGGCATCCACAGGTATTGAAAAATACTGGCATGGATACAGGTGTTCCATGGGAAAATGTTAAAATGTATGAACTATACTTTCGTTGAGTAAAAACATTGGTAAACATGTTAAATTAGTGTATTATAAGGCTTATAATTTCTGTGTAAGGACTGGCTTGCATTGTCGACTCTATGGTACTCCAAACGGCTGGTGATTCCATGCATGTGTATCAGAGGAGACATTTGGTTGTACCATGAACATCTAGTAGTAGTAGTAGTAGTAGCAGTAGTAAATCACAGGGACTATACACACATGGGGACAGGGGACGTGCAGAGAGTGCTAGAGAGGCAGGGGCTGTAATCCCATAATAAGAGGGCACTTTTGGACATAAAATAATGATAATAGCAGATCTACAGATCTACCATATAAATGCTGCAGTTGTTTTACAGACGGGTAAAAGGGCAGGAGCTGAAGCCCCCTTTGATGTATATGTACGTCCCTGCGTGTGAGAGAGAGAGAGAGAGAGAGAGAGAGAGGGAGAGGGGGGATCAATCAATCAATTTATTGTTGAACATGAGAGATAATGTCTTGCTCACCACTGTGGTGAAAGAAAGCACAAGAAAAAAAAAAACAAGAGGACACATGGACAGAGAAACACCGACGGACTGGCGGACAGGTGCAAGACAGACTGACGGGCAGGCAGATGGACGGTAGTAAACAAAGAAGGGAGGGGAAGATGGGAGATAAAAAGGAGAACATTGTGAGCACTTCTATCATACAGGATGTTGAAGCCATGGCAACAATGGTTGGGATGACAACAGAGAATGCAGTTATTTCAGCCATGGATAGCACGGATGAAATACGCACGCACGCGCGCGCACGCACGCACGCACACAAGATCCAACTGAACATTACCTGATGGCCTCATGTATGCAATGTTTTTTATGTATTCTTTTTTTGTCTCTCCCTCCGTTTCTCTGCAGGCACATTTTACTGTACTATATGTACACTTACACAATTTTGAATTTACTTGATATTATTTCCATTTTTCAACACTGTATGCTTCTACTCCACCAGCCTACGCCTCAGATGCACTTTTCTCACACAGCTTTACAAAACATACATTAGCCACTCCATATATGGTCACACCTCGTGACATCACGCCTCATGACACGTCACACCACCCATATATGCAGTATGGCCATCATATGAAGATCATGACGCTGACCTCATCTAACCCTGGATAACCATACACGGAGAAGACTGGATCATCACCTAGATCTGCATATACAGTATGGAGCTGGCCAGCAACTCTACATCTGACCTCAAACCCTTAGATCTCCATTTATGGAGCTGACCTGTTCTTCCATTCCATGTATTGATCCTGATTCCTGCCCCACCTGTCCTTCTTGTTCTGACATTCCATATGTTGATCTGACCTCATCCAAACCCTGTACACTCAAAACACGCTCCATACAGTATATGACCAGCACAGAATTAATTCCATATGTTGATCTGACCCCGTGCCAAAGTGCCAGCGCTCTCCTAGCAGTTTGCCGTCACCCAGGCGGATGCGTGCATGCCCTTTAGAGAGAGGTCGCTTCTTGCCCTCAGTGCCCTATTACTGGTTTATAGTTCAGCTGTTCAGCAATAGCCTGCATGCGTGCGTGTGTGCGTGCGTGCTGAAGTTATTGCTTTCAACCTTTTAATGCCCTTTCCTGAGGAATCTAATACTCCATTCTAACTTGGTTGCCCCCATGGGAAGCGGGATCTTCGTCTGTACAGGGAGATACATCAAAGAGTGTTGTGTTGGCATGGGGATGGTTCAACTCAACTTTAGATATCGTCGCTGCCGGGAACCAACATAGTATGTTTGTATTTAGTCAAATGCTTTTGATAATGCTTTTTTTTTTTTACAATTTTTTTACCCAGTGTCAATTATCTAATTGGGGGGCAGCGGACTGACCTCATGCTTCCTTCTCTGCATGAGGAGTCCAAGCTGCTTCTTTTCACCTGACAGGGGGGAGACATGGCCAAAGCATTTCCGGGGGTCCCCAGCCAAAAACGTTGAGAACCCCTGCCCTAGGGGACATGGGGAGAACACGCAAACTCCACACAGAAAGGCCCTTTGGCCAACCCCAATCATTGATAATGCATGCTTTTCATTGGTAAGTATTTTTAAAACACAGAGTGAGGGTGTGGTCACACCGAACTTTGATTCTGCCAATGCTTTTCTTTTTCTTTTTCTAAATATTTTTTATCCCACGATTTTGCAACGCATTTTTTCACCCATGGCAATTATCTCACGTAATCCTGGGCGCTACACCTCATGCTTCCTTCTATGTATGAGGAGTCCAAGCTGCTTATTTTCACCTGATGGGGGAGTCTCCCCGGCCGGACGTAGCGCGTGGAAGGAACACGTTATTCTGACCGCCCTCCATCAGGCGCCCCGGGTGGCCAGGGGGAGGCAGTTTAGAGACCCGGATAGCCAATGCTTTTCAATGAGAACAGAGCGGTTTGTTGCCATTCAACATGTTTGAAAGTATGTCTGTGTTTTCTTTTTACATATTGAACCAATGAAATGTATCAACAATGCGTTATTTTTTACAAGGTTTCCATCCGAAAGCGACTACACTGTAATGTGGAAACTCAGCTCGGAAGGACTTCCTCGTATGCCTTGGGCGTACACATTTTTAATGCTTCAGTGTTTATATTGTGCTGTATCTGTTATTTGTTATGGCTGTGTTGTATGTGTTGTGGAGATGAATGATGTTAATAATTGAGTCATGTTGTTTTGTTATGGCATTTTCCCATACATTTTAAATTGTTACATTTTTGGGAAAGAGAGTGGAAGATAGTGTGGTATACAATTAGTCCAGTAATTAAAGTGAACAATTCCCCTCAGTTTGAAAAAAATATATATTATTTTGTTTCTCAACTGATTCTGACAATACATTAGGTCTACTAGCCAGGATAAATCTACCCTAATCTGCTCACTGCAAATACCCTAAATTTGCCTTAATCAAGATGGCACCATTGACAACCTATTATAAGGCAATATTTTCTAAATGTCATTAGTTGTGCATGAAAAACACTCCTTGGACTAAATTTGGATACAGCCACTTACACCTACAGCAGAGAGCGGACAACAACACAGCCAAATTCACCCAAATAATCATTCAATGAAGAAGCAGTTTATATCGCTTTGGTCCCCTATGCTTTGGTCCCGTGGACATTTAGATTAAAAAACGGGATGGCGTGGATAAAAGCATATAGTTGTGTACATTAGCGGAGCTGCCTGGAGTCTGGACTAACGCTGGTGTACATGCTAACGGCTGCTTCAGTGTCGAGTGTAATATTACGGCTGCGTAATATTACGGCTGTATTCGGCGAGACATGTTGAAGCAGCAGGCATGGAAATAACTAACGCCAGTCCAGGCCCATGAGCTCTGAGAGGCTGCACATTATAGAGATTGTAGATTTGCTTTTTTTTTATTGTGTGCAAAACCCTACTTTTGTCCCCCCCACCTTTGACTATGGGAGAGAGAGGTTCGATGTGGGGCTAATGTTAGCCCCGACTCCGTTACAAAATGTTGGTATTGGAAAACCTAGGGATG
>OOFJ01058474.1:0-23202 GCA_900323375.1 Benthosema glaciale
TCTTTTTTTAAATCTTTTTTTCTTTTTTTTTTATCCCACGATTTTGTAACCCATTTTGTGACCCTGGGCTCTACACACCCTCCGCCAACCTGGGGGGGCAGCGGACAGGCCTCATGCTTCCTTCTATGCATGAGGAGTCCAAGCTGCTTCTTTTCACCTGACAGAGGGGAGTTTCTCTGGTTGGACGTAGTGCGTGGAAGGAACACGTTATTCCGACCAGTTCCTTTCCCCTCCATCAGGCGCCCCGGCTGGCCAGGGGGAGGCAGTTTAGAGACCAGGATTACTGCATGTTTTTTTGTGAGGGTACCTATACCCTAGGGGACACGGGGAGAACATGCAAACTCCACACAGAAAGGCCCTTTCGCCAACCCCGCCTCGGGTATGGGCACTGATGACGCGGAGGAGGAAACACGGCGCATACAATGCATACAATTTGTGACAACGCTGCTGCTTTCCAGCATATCCTAGGCGCTAAGACAATTTGTTTTGGAGCGCTACTTCCATTATTTTATGTTTGAATGGAATTATGTGAATCATAGTTATAGGTTATAGCAGACCAGAGGTGTCACCAAAAAGACTGCTAATGAATGTTAGTTATGCAGTATTACTGGTACTTTAATGCTCCCTTTATCTAAAGCCCATTATTTGTGCCACCTTTCAGTAACAAAATTATGAAAGGTTCCAATGTAAAAATGTCTGAAACAAAGTGTAATAATCTATTCATAGACTTGGGAGCAAGTCAATCATCAATCATTACAGTTTGCCAGTGGCAAACTGGCAATGTTTTCTGGTCTAAAGTATATTATTATCTTAAAGGACTACTTCACCACTTTTCAACCTATCTTCATATAATTGGTTCTCACTAATGTTCATGATAAAACAGCACCATTCTTTTCTACTCAGTCCTATGAGACACAAACTGAGTAGAAAGAAATGGTGCTATTTTATCATGAACATTAGTGAGGACCAATTATATGAAGATAGGTTGAAAAGTGTTGAAGTGGTCCTTTAACCTAACCATAACACATGTAGGAAATCACTTAAAGGTCCCCCATTTAATGCATAAGATGGTTACTAAAGAAAATCACATTTCACAAATCTTTAAAAAAGGACAGAAGTGTGGCCCTAATTTTGAGGCCCAATCCTGACATGCATCTATATTAAGGTTGAGTGAATCTATACTCTTCATAGACTACTGATGATGCTGTACATCAACTGTGCATTTGACGTACAGTATATGATTCGACTTGGTTCCACACTGCACAAAAGAATGCCAGTTCTCAGGGTTCAATGTGTTGCTTTATATTTCCCTTAAGAAATGTACTATGTTTGGCTCTGTAAAACTACAAACAGAACAACGAGAGAAAAACAAAAGGCAGGGATATACCGTCTGTAACACGGTAGTGGGTGAATTGGTGCTGCACTTTATTATTATTGTTTGATATTTAACTTTGTCGTTCAGATCGCCATCATGCCAGTATATTGTCACGCTGTACTTTATGAAACGATAACCTGTCAGATGACAGCTTGTCCTATTCTCCTATTCTCATGTTCCAATCTTCTGTCAACCCAGAAGTGATAAACATGTCAAAATAGATGGATGGCATAACATGCACTGCACTCATCATCTCCCTATAGTTACTGATCCTGTTGGATACGTTCTCTAAACTGGAGTGAACACTCCACCACGTCCACTCCTGCTCTTCACCAGAGACAGCTCCGAGAATCCCTGGCAGCTCATTTATCAGGGGAGATCCTTGCAGCACTATTCCTTCTCCCTTTTCAATGCGCAGGGTAAGTATTTTAATTAGTTGGCTAATTGTCTAAGTAATTGGAAGACAACTTAGCTCAAAGAGTAATCAATCTCTACAGGGCTGTGTTCTATCACATCAAAGGATCTGTAATTAACACTGCTAACCATGGGATGGTCTTTGACTGAGCTCGATAGCACGGGGGCGTATGATCACAGATAACACTAGGTTGAGGAGATGGATCCGGGAGGGCCTCCCTCCAGTGAGTGGGAATAAAAGGGTTATCATTTAGACACAACAAACCCCACTCTGAGACTGAGGCCCCAACACACGGTGCAGACAGGAGCCCTCCTCCTATCCTCGTATAGCCTACACTGACCATGATGCAAGCGTTGCACTCGCTAAACAAAGCAGACAAAGGCAGTGGTTGTTAAAGTATCTGTGTGTGTGTGTGCGCGCGCGCGTGTGTGCGTGCGTGCGTGTGTGTGTGTGTGTGTGTGTAGGCGTGAACATGAGCTTGCCTGTATGCGGTGTGACCGTGTGAGTTGCATAAATTTGGTCTAATTCTGATATTGTAAATAAAAAAATAAACTTTCAATATGAACATATTAGCATGGATCCTAAATGTTAAAGTGAATTCCTGAAGAAGGAAAATAAATCCCATATGAGTATCTGTTTGCTTGGTGTGTTTTTTTAACAGTAGAATGGCAATTCATTCAACGTCTTCATATATCCAGTATCAATTTCATTTTGAGGCAACCCAAGCATTAAGAAATTATACGTTTGGGATGAACAAGACTAATCATGCCTCAAATTCCATCCATTTGAGGCATTTTAATTTCCCCATTGTAGAAAACAAGATGTATAATGAACAATTATACAAAAAGTCAATTTCAGTGCTATGCAGAAGACTTAATTAAAATTACTAATGAAAAAACAGTCTGGAGGTTTACTCATCAATCTCAAAATGAGCACATGCTTTGTTTTGTGGAAGGTAATGAAAATGACCTGAATGGCAACACGCGGCATTTTTGTTTACAAACAGTCATTATGAATGAGATTAGCCAGCTAAAACCCATATAGTTGTTCATTTTGAAAAGAATGTGGCATAATTGGCCAAATTGCAGAAAGATACCGCAGCCAGAGATCAATACCATTACATTATTTTGAGACATGTGTATCACACTATCAATTAACCAATGTGTTCAAGATGCAGAAATGAATGTCATGCTTGTGGCAACAGCCTAAAATGGATAATTATGATGAAACATCATCCAGTGCAGAGCAGCTATTGGAAGACGCTGCTATTCCCCGCGGTGATTCCCTCCCCCCCTCTGGCCCTATATGCTCCCTGCCGCAAGGCACTTCTCACAGCGCCACTGACAGATTGACAAATAAGGTTAATAAGTACTTTCCACCCCTCCTAAAGGCTAATCAAATATTAATCCTTGAGGTGTGGTCAGCAGAAAAAAAAGAGAAAAAAACAACAACAAACAATTGGTAGAGGGAAATTGATTGAATTGATTCCCTCTCTTGTAATGTGGAGGCCAGTGGGTTGGGGGGTTTGAACGAGTGGGAACTGTGCAGAATTCATTCAGGCTGAAAAAGGGGCAAATATTTGGATACAATACAATTATTGCTTAAAGCTATTCCAATGTGTAACGTTACATATACATCCTGGTCGCCCATACCCCTGACGTTGAGGCTTTGAATTCGGCTCATGGCCCTTTGTTATGAGACAGACTCGGACATCCCCACCCATGCATTTCTTCCTGTCACTCTCCATTGTGTTATATCTAATAATAATAATAATATAATAAGTATTTATTATTTATTTTAGTTAGTCATTTATTGTTTTTTGTTGTGTTATTTTTATTACCTTCTTCACGTATCTGTTATAATTGTTATTTTGTTGCTGAAAAATCAATAAAGAAATGTGTTAAAAAACAAAAAAAGGTTGACCATACAAATGCAAATGAATCCAGTGACCCACTGAAATGTCTATAGTAGTATCAAGGGAGCATGTGAACACACACGGACTGTCTATAATACGACACTTTCTGCTTGCAAGGAATTTAACACTTTGAAAGACAAACTATTAGCGACAAATTTATGTTTCATATTAACATTTTTTATTTTCTGCCCACGCTGGTTTTCCACAAAATCAGAAGCCTCAGGACATTTCCGGGCCTAGTGGACCATACGAGCAGAGCCACACTCGTGTACTGATAGGGCAAAATTGGATCCGGGGAGAATGCAAAGAAGCTTATCACCCAACACTTCCAGGCACTGCTCTCTACTAGAGCATATGTCAACATCATTTATTAGATGTGGCCAGGGACTAAATTATGTATGATCACAAAACGAGGGGAAAAAAATAGGGAAAATAGGATCTCACGCAGCAGGTGGATGGAATAATATTTGGAGAGAATATGAAATTGTTAATAGAAGCCCTTACGGGAGAATATTTGTTAACATGAGCCGGGAAGTAATTTGTAATACTTCCATAATTAATCATATGGGGGCATATTAAATTATATATAATGTATATTATATATGATATATGATATATATAGTTACGTACACTTAAGTGAATGTTGTGTTTGTTTGTTTGTTTTTTCTTTCTGTTTTTTGAGAGGGTGGCTGGTGATCAACTCGGTCTACACGTGATTATGTTGACGAGGGCTACAAATAGCATTTTCGACTAATGCACAGAGATACAGGCGGTAAATCACGTATTTTTCAAATTGCATCCTGTGCAAATTGCATTTCAGAAATAGCGTGTGGCATTTTGAAACCTGTTAGCAGCAGTGTATTTGCTTCAGTCTATCCAAACATATACTAAGTAGCTTTAATATTGCCAGATGAGCAATCTCTCAACCAAAATACTCTTTGGAGATACTGTGTAATTGACTCCACATCTAACAGTATGGAACAAATCCCCCTAGCAGAGGGAGATGACAAATTGCATTAAAAACACTCAATTGGGCCAGGATTGGATAGAAGCTCATGTTCCTCTTTATCCCATTAAACATGAAACAGTTTAATCTCTGAAACTTGCTGACACAGGGGGAAACGCTTAAGCATGCGGCATGTATTTGATTTCTAAAAAAGAAGGGGGAGAAAAAAAACACTAAATCAAGGTACATCAACGTGGCCTCTGAACTACAGTGCTCTAGTATACTGTGGTGAGAAGAATAGCAAAACGCATCCAAGCTGGACAAAAGAACTGACACTTCGACTTGTCCTCACTTCAAAATAACACGGCATCAACATCATGTCGATGGCAATTCTGAAGACGCACACATACTGGATTCTACTGTGTATCACTTGTTTCAGCCCTCGGAGTGTAACATGAAAGAGACTCAAACTGTCAACTCATCCAACTTTCGTCTTCAATGGCTTACCCGATTTGAACATGTTCCGCTTCTTTTCATGACATGTAAACAGGTTTTGACATGGGTCTAGTTAAATGTGTAAGACACGCTGAAGAGGAAGAGAAAAAAAAAAGAAAAAACAGGAGAGAGAAATGCCGGTGCAAAACCAAACCTGTCAACACTCAGTGTACCTGCTTTAAATCTGTTCCCCATTTCAGGCAATCTGTGGGAACCAGGCCTGTGGAGTATATAATCCTGTTTTCATCCGCACCCCACCCCCCCTACTACCCCACCACCTCACCCTCTACTCTGTATCACACTTTCAATTCCACTTGCTTGGGCCTTTGTGTGATTTTCATTTGATCTTGCCTTTAAAATTCAAAATCTATTCGTTTTCTTTTTTTTTCTTCTTCTTCTTTTTCTTCTTTTGATTCATGCTGTTGCCGTGAAGCCCTATTTATGTCCTGTGTTTGGAATTGCAAATCAAGTGTGTGTGATTTTAGGGTTGGGTACATGGAAGTCCAAAATTCCCCTGGCATCACCTTTTATGATTCTATGGGTTTAAAATGTTAACAAGGAGGTGATTCGTGCAATACCAGCCAGTCTCAGCCTATGTGTGCAGATCACTCACTGATTCTCACAATAATCTGGTACCTTTACCTCATTGAACACATATACTTCTACTGTCTCTAGTAGTCCAGAAGCAAAATAATGTTCTTAATTATTTGGTCTGAACCAAAGATAACCTACAGTCTATCACACAGACAGAGGTCACCAATGTGCTCTTATAGTACAAAAAGCACAATGTGCTAGCATTGCCCCTGACTGAACATTTTGGCCTTACTGCACTGCAACGTCATTATGCTGCAGAAGTTCTGGAACCCTTCTCTTTTCTTTGTTTGCAGGCCTTATTAATCGCACGTGGGACACTAAGTTTCAGCTTCACCCTCACCCAGTACATGAGTACTTTTTACTTTTGGTACTTTAAGTCCATTTTAATGCCAATACTTTTGTACTTCTACTCAAGTACTACTTATTTTGAATTCCGGACTTCTAATTGTAATAGAGTCTTTCTACATTGCAGTATTGGTACGTACTTTTACTTGCCGGTAAGTAAAAAATGTGAGTTACTTATTATTACATCACTGCTTAAGGGACGAGCGGCCGGCGGGCACGTGCATGCCCAGGCACGCTCCTCTCTTTGCATGGCGCTCTTTAACCACAGAAGTGAATTAATTAGTGGTTTCAGGAATAATGGACTTGGACTGGATATACAACACATGAATATTATAGAGTTGTGTTGAAGTTTATGAAGTAAAAAAAAAGGGTTTCAGATTTTTTTTGATAATCTTGGAATTGAGGCTGGGGCTGACTAAATAAGCGATTTAAAAGCTTGTTTCAACCCGTCACTTGTGCGGAAAAAGGTAAAGAATCATGGATAGTGGAAAGTATTCGGCGGTGTCGCACTCTGCCAGGCCCTCGATGACATGGAATACAGTGCGGTGAGAGGTTCCGATTGGATCTAAATGGACGACTTTGCCACTTCATCCTGTGATATTCCTGGGTGTTCCTAGGCCAGCGTAGAGATACAATCACCCATCTGGTCCTTTCGTCTCTGCCACATGTGGCCTCCTCCCAGACATTAAAACTGTCTCCTTTGAAGGTGTATTTTGAAGGAGTAGCAACTGTATTCAGAGTCTCTCCTGAGTCACTGGACTCAAAACTAATTTCCCCCACTTGTATCCGCGATCTTATCCTTTCAGTCATGACCCACACTGCATGACCATAGGTGAGAGTAGTAGTTTTTGAAATACTCAAAACTCAGTTTTTGTCAAACCACAAATTTGACAAAACTTTTCCATTCCGTTGGGAATGTAGGCCCCTCCGGTTATGAAATTATATATTGTACCCAAAGTAGCCTACATGTTGTACAGTTGTACACATTGTTACAGTACAGATCGTGCCATATACGCATTATCATAGTACATGGTGGCCTCAATACTATGAGAAGATCAGATGACATCAACAATTCATTTCTCATTCCTTGATTACCTAATGCTATATGGTTAAAACTAAAAGTGTATTACATATTCCAACAGGATCGTGCACATTGTAATAAGCTGCACTGTGCTTACTGCACTATGAAACCTCTACCCTGGATTTGAACCCGTTTTCCCGCGCAAGTGCTGCCATTTCTTACCATTGAGCTAATAGAGCCTGGGCGGGATACATTTAATCTTGACCATCAGGTCCAAATTCATGTCAGATCAGGTAGTGAGACATGACCTTTGACACAATGTAAATGTTACAATAGCAGTGCAAGGAGACACACTACAACCACTCCAATTGTATTTGGGTGTTTGTTACCCCAGCTGAATTGTATTCAACTGAATCAGATTGTACAAAATGAAAATGTATTCATTGAAATAAGTTACATTTAATATAATAATTTCTATAGAGTGACAGTTGTTGTACAATATGTGTACAATTGAGAATCTATGATTAACAAGCCACTACACCTGCATGTATGCAATCAAAGTAATACTGGGGGAAAATAAACTTTGGGTCTATTGAATAAATTCCTACGAGAAATGTATGCAAAGAAATTTAATATTGCTCCAGACTTTCATCCGCTCTGCAAATAAATGTCTATTTCTCCATACAAATATGATTCCAAAGAGCACATCACACAGAAGGCACATGCGTCCGTTTCGAATTCTTGAATCACAAACATTAGCATTCGAAAGGGATACACTCAAATGTCAAGGAATAATAAACAAGTTTAAAATAGAAAAAGTGTGTGTGTTTTGGTTCAACACCCTGTATCTGAAGCATCATAATGATCCTTTGATCATATTTGAATGCATTGTTTTTTGCTTTTAGTTAAAAGGTATCTGCCTTCCAGGGAACATTATTTCTCTACTTGTTGCTCGGTTAGAGATTTAGGTGAGTTATATGAACTAGATCATAATAAAACAGGAGTTACTGTGATTTATTGGCCATGGGCCCGACAAGGCTGCTGACATTTCTGTTGATTTTGGCATTGAAATGGGTAACATTGGTATTATCTATTTTATTGTACATACTTAAGAGTGGACTGCAGTCTCGATATCACAGATCTCTCTCTTTGATCTTGGTTGATGTCATACATGTGGAACAGCTGAATCAGTACAAACAGTAGCAGTGTCAATGCTCAAACTCAAAACAGTCACTGTCACTATTGATAGTATTCTTGTGGTCTTTTAAACTTCAACTTGTGATGTGAAAACACTTTGGAAATGCTATAATAAATCATGTTTGTAGCTGCATTATGCAGCCTTTGCTGACAATAAAGTTTTAATGTTAATGGAATAGGTTTTGCTGCATCAACAGAAAAATGAATTATAATATACCGTTGTCGTCTTTTTTTGATCATCTATATATAATAAATGCATCACGTCTCTGTACGTCTGTTTGTCTGTACGTGTGTACGTCTGTAATGCAACTCGAGAACCATTTGCCCCACCGACTTCAAATTCAACACACATGTTCCACACCCCCACAGGGAGCGCAGTGCCCGGTATCGAGTCGGTCGGACCCACGGTTGTCCAGAACCGCCACAAAAGGCCTCTGCCCAGTAGGCTCCATATATGGAGCTGGCCTGTTCTGATGTCACAACACTCCATATTTGGGCATGCCTGACACAGAACTCCATATATAAGAATAAAGGGACACAGACAGATGGGTGGAATGGGTATTCTGACACGGGTACAACAGGTATTGCATAGCCGGGTGGGGCATGGATCTCCAACTTCCATCGTTACCGACTCTGTGCTCTGCAGCCGCACAGTCTAGTACTGAAAGTGATATACAATTCTAATGCTAATTCTGTCTGGAATCTATATCACCTGTACTGTCCAACAAGAACAGCATCCGTTAATATTTTAGATGAAAATGACTAATTCTAATGACTAGTTTAAAAGTTTGTCCGTGCAGTATAAGTCCCTTATGGCGCAATAACGCAATCATGCAAGTGACGATTCTCTAAAATCTAACTGATCAGAGTCACCATTTGGTACTGCGCCAGATAGCTTGGTAAAAAGTAAGTATTTATAACAGAGATTTAAACGTTTGTCTGTTGTCATAGTTTTGTGAATTATAGATTATACAGTGTTGTGCTTTGTGCTTTACATCCTTTAAACCCTGCAGTAACAATTTAGAGGAAGCGGGTTGGACGAGTGCTCATGTGAGCTGATCATGTCAGTGTAGCTCCTCCTTATCAAGAGGGCACAGAGATGCTACCAAGATGTTCCATTACATCTACAACAAAGAAGGTCCAACATACAACTTTCCACCACTCTAAAAAAGTATATTTTATGTAGGATTACACACCTGGCCCATATTTTACCCAGTAATTATATCACCTTCAATATTAACAGTTGGCTGTTTTGAAATGCTTGGTTTAAAATGACCCATGCATTGCACAGATCAGAATCTGCATTCTCTCTGAGACTGTTAAAGCAACTAGTGCCGCTGACATAGCAGGCATATACAGTAATTACTATTATTAGCTGTAAAGCAAAGGGAATGCTGAGCCTCACAGCTTGAACAAACCAGCCGCACCGCTCAGAAACCGCATAGTGACATAGTAGCTATCTTGGAGTCCAGAAACCATAAGGACTAGCCATCATCTGAGGTAGCCTCTGATTGCAATGGATTCATGCGTTGTGCTTATATACCTTTTAGATGGATAATGTTTGCGAAATGTATGTCCCTTGTCACTGAGAATGTCCTATCACCCCTAATGGAATGATATTGGGTTTTCCCATGACATTTGGAGGTTAATTTGCAAAGCTTTCATGGTTACTTATTGATGGTGAGCCCTGATATTAGCATTCACCACGCTTTTCATTGACAGAAACGATTAATACACCGTCAAATCAAACAGGATGGTCAGTCAGAAGCAGTTATGCACACAGTGTTAGAAATATATTTCAAACTGCCTAGCCTACTACTATGTTTTCTAATTCTAAAATTCTAAAACATGTATCCAGCTTCATCTCCTTCATCCTGCTATACAAAACAAAAATGGTACTAAATGGCACCAAAAGTGGTTCTTTAGCTCATAATCTCCAGGGAACCCGATGACTAACAACCTTTGTAATACATAGCACCATCTTAAATCTTTCTCAACTGCTGCTATATACACCATGCCTAAACTAAGCTGAAGTAGAGCCAGGGAGAAGAACCCACAGAGGCTTAACAGGTTGTTTGTACGTAGACCTACATACTACTACACGTTTATTTTTCCATTGACTTGAATGCCACATGACATCACAAGCTGTGGACACATACATATTTTGCTGGGGACCCAGTGGACCCCTCAAAGATGTCTGGGGGTCCCGACCCCCACTTTGAGAACCAGTGGTATTATAAGTGATTCTCACCAAAAGAAACAGTCTGTACTCGGTATAAGCATTACGTCCGGCAAGCATTATGCCAAATAAGCAGTGTAAAATTGGGCCAGTGGTTAACTGCATTGAGGGATTTGCCTCTTGGCTCGGACAGATATGTATGGCGAGAGGTTATGGCGCCAGTGGTTCTGCATGACCACCTTTGATCCAGATGGGCCTGCATGACCAACGTTACTGTAGGCGAGACAGATGACAGAACAGGAAGAAGAGATTCTTCACAGGATTTTCTCACCTCGATTCACACTGGCTTCTACTCTCTGGCTGCCAATGTATTTACAGCTTCTGCACTGTGAAATCCTGTGTGTTCATTTAACTCTGAGGGTATAAAAATGGGCACAAAATGTAACTTTCCTTCTGTGCACAAAGTTCTGCTTGCTGTACTGATTGGGATTTTTACTTTGACTTTCTCACCTACAAACTTCAGCTCATATTCTAATGTGACTCATTATGGTTAAGACTCAAGTCAAGAGTGTAGCAGATTTTTTTCCTCGGTCTGTAGACTAGCTGGAGGGGTGCGAGGGCAGTATGCACACTTTACCAAATTCACAAACAATTAGTATTCATCAGGACAAAGTGTTAACATTAGCAGAGAAAGCAGAGGACATGATGTACGTTTCTGTCTAGGAAGTTTAGTGCAAGCTGTAAAACATGCCGCATATTATTCATATGATCGCCTTTATCATTTTCACTGTGCGCTCTTGTCTCCCTCAAAGCGCTGGTGTGCTCCAATGTGTATAATTTCATAGCCAGAGATTCACACCGCATGTCATCAACTCGGAATGAAATATATTTATGTTCAAAGGGGTGCTAATGTAGAGTGATGGGTGGGCCTATACGGTAGCCTCAGAGCAGTTGACACACAGCTGTCTGTGCTTTAAATCTTGTAAATCCACTCAAAAAAAAAATAAGAAAAAAAAAACTCTCTTGAGATTTCTTTTGAGTGGTAAATTGCTTCAGCTCTGAAAGTATGTGCAGTAAGAAATGTAACTAATGTACTGTGTAGTGTGCATTACAAATCTAATAACACGGCAAACCTTTTAAGACTCCTTTAAGACTGGCAAAATGTAAATAAGTAAACAAACCAGACCCCTATAACGTGGCTGCAGCTACTAGACAAGGTTAATCTCACAGGTTAATAAATACAATGCATTTTCCCGCTTAATAACATGCATGCTGTTGTCAGAGTTCCCTTATCTACAAGCTTTGTCTGTGGGGCTATTATATAATTATATCATTGCTTTTGTCATTTGCGTTTCACCCTTGGGGTCATGAACAAATTACGCCACTGAGTGTTGGCTATATATGCCGTATGTCTGAAACGCAAACCACAGGAAAAGTTCATATTTTTCTGTGTAATGAATGTTACATTATTTATCCAATGAATTATGGATGAACTTGAGAGTAGACCAGCGCAGCCCTGAATGGAGGAGGCCTGTAATCAATCCTTGTCTGATGTTACCTCTCTAACAAACATCATTAGTGGCCATTCTATCACACCCATTACCAAGTCTTCTTTAGTAAAAGCTAACTAACCCCGCGCCATAATACGTGAAGCCATTACACAGTAAAGTCCCGAGTGTTAATTTCACTCTGAACAAATGGAACCAAACCAGTCCACTTGGTTCCACTTGTAGTTACGTATGTAGAGTTACAGATGCATAATGAACACTCAGGATTTTACTGTGTATTACCTGCAGTGATGGTTTTAGATTACAATGAATCCTATCAAAGGCAGATTAGCTCTTGGCACATTCGAAAAAATAAATATTACAATATTATAACTGTGTGATGATTCATAGATTCAGGCAACGGCAGATTCAGGAATCCAATGATTACAAGTCATTGAATGGTTTGTCGTGCGCAGGTATTCCTATTGCAATGCGCAGCTGGATACTAAAGAGAATGCACATTAAATGACAGGGCCTCTTTGAATTAATAGACTTTGTAACTTCTCGGGGACTAGCAGAAGCACCGAGCTGAGATACGAAGGAAACATTATTCATGGTGTTTTTCATCCCCAACTCTACTTTATTAGCTTATTTGATTCTCCATTCTTCTCTTAGTTGATTCAATACATTTCCTATTTGCATAAAACTGTCCGGTAAGATTATCTTCACTTATTCGATCTATCCTAAGAGTCACCTTGTTCAGGATCTTATATGAATAATGAGATTTTAAATTGGAAGACACTCACACAGAGAATGAGGCATTTACAGTTAATTCATCTCATTGAGTTACATTGCTTAGAGGTATTGGAGGGTTTAGATTTTCATTCAAGCATCATATTTAACAGTGTCTGCCTCCCCCACTTTACTGGCATTGAAATTTAACTGGCCTGAGTCTGACAGATCCAATATTGCGACCCACAGTTGCTATTTTCCTGGGAGCGAATACATTGTCAGAAATCCTTATATTCATAGAATAAAGAGGCACAAAAAGGATTGATCACATAGGTTGTTACGTTACCCCTGTCATTCCACCTTTATTTATGTTTAAAAAAAGGTATGAAAATCGAATTCTTCATTTTGAGTAAGCCTACGGTATTTATAGACACAGATAACACATCTAAAAGATATTTTTACAGACCCTATTAATGGCTTTTGAAGATGACTTTTCTAACCCACAGTGTGAAAGAACGTGATTGTTTGCCATTTAACATAAGGCATATCTTTTTTTTTTTTTTTACCATCACACATTAGCTTCACATCTGTGTCAATCACATAAACATAGACACAGCAGTGCAAGTGAGAGAAAGAGTGACAGAGAGAGACGGAAGGGAAGGGGGTTAATTGGCTTTTTATGACTCCAATTAAATAACATTATTCATATACTGGCTTAACGGCTTATATGTGGCCTCCATTAACAATGTAGTCTTGATTGGTTCTCAGGCTTAAGGTCTCCTCCAACTCAGCCAGAGCTTGTCATCGAGTTTAAACTCGTGCAGAAGAAAAAGCTTTTGACAATGGCCGACTTATGTGTGGCTTGAATTATTTAAAAAAGGATAACTGCACATCTTTAAAAAAGAAAAAAAAGGGGAAAAAAAGGAGACTTGATGACCCATTCTCTATACCTGCACGAACCCCACTGTATAACGATACAAGTTGAAACACGATATCTATCTGCCCAAGAGATGACAATTGAATCAAATAAATCTTCATCGTTAAGACCTTTAGCGTGTTCTATCTTGAAAGCAAAAGAGTGGAAGAAAAGACAACAAGCGTGTGCCTGTCCTGGAGCGGAGCTCCTGAGGTGTTAACTAATCTCTGGTGGCCAGTCTATGCACTGCCTCCTCTAATTGCTCCCTGTATTTCAGTCTGGTGTGAGAGCAGCCATTGTAGCGAGCGCCCAGTCGGCCCCCAGAGGTCTCACACCTTCATTATCACTCTTTATTGCGGGAGCCCCTTATATGGGCACCAAACAGCCTGCCCGTTAAAAATAGAGCCTTCTCCTCTCTCTCTCCTCTCGTTTTGGTGGTTTCACTTTTAATTACCAACACCGAGCCAAAGCCAGACTCCTCGGCAGGGCCCTGCGTTTTTGTTCACTAATTAAAGCGCGGATGGAGTTTATTGAAGGGACCCTGACTCGGCTCTCTCATCTATTATTAAGGGGTGGGGGGTGGTGGTGGGTGTGCAGGACAAATCATTTTTAAATTTATATGCTGAAACCTGTCCAGGGACAGGCGCAGGGCAAGGTTGGGGGAAGGTGGAACGCGCGGTAGTATGAGCGCCAAAGTAAGGTACACTGTAAAAAACCTCCGTGTTCATTTAAATCTGGGAGTGTGTGGATGCTGTGGGGATGCTATTTACACTCCCGGAGTTAAATTACAGTAACAGTGAAGATTTTGCTGTGTGGGAATTCTTTCAAAGAAAATCTTGAAATGAAAAGTGGTAAACTAAAAAGGCAGGGCAACCATGTTTTTATAATACATCCACTATGTCCTAATACAAAAGTGACAGGACATAGTCAATTCCCCAATGTTAATATAGCGCACAATCTCAGAATTGCAGCGCCACAACAATTGCATAATGTCAAACGAATCCCAACTCCACTTGTTGGGCGAGGAAGGTTCTAGTGTGGGACAAGAGCCATGGTCAAGCCAACACCGGGCAGCATTAGAAAAGATAATGTTCTAGTTCAGGCATTGATTGGTGGAGCCCCCCCTGTGTGCTCTGTGTAAACACTGGGCATAAATACCAAAACAGCAGGGCGGTGATGCGAGAGCACAACTTCCAGCCAGATTGATGTTTGTAGTGATTCGCCAGCCCCCTCCGTCTCACATTCTTAATTGTCTAAACAGCCGTGACCCTGACAGCTGCACAGGTACCTCTGTGAAAGAGACCCATTCACACAGACACCAGACAGACAGGACAGCTGAGAAGCAAATAGTATCAGCTTGTTTAGCAAAGCACAACGCATCAACGGCCGCAGAGTTCTAAATAGTTGTTAATAAATCCTACAAACTTTATAGCTGACTGGGATCTCCCACAGGCCTTGGCCTACTTGGTCCATTCCTTCTTTCCTCTAAACCAAATCGCTTCACTGAAAATAGCAGATCTACAAGCTCACAACGCACAGCAATGCAATCAGCTATTTTCACCAAATGTTCACCCCAGAATAGGGACGGTAGGGTTCATGTGGTTCAGAGTCGTTAAATTACACATTCTCTTTATCTACTGGTTGTAAAGGCTTTCAACTATGAGCACCCCTGAATGTTTGTAGAAATCCCTTTATTTACAATGGTGACATAAGTTTCTTATACTACTCACATATCCTCTGTTCACCTCTTTTATGTTATTGGAAAACTTGCAAATCTCTAAATCAAAATAAAGGTCTATAAATGGAAGCACAGACATAATCTGTTAATTGCATTATATCATCTCTAACTGCACAATTAAAGAGTTAAGATAAATGTTTAGTCGGCAACTACAAATAACGGTGTCATCAACTTTATTTCATTTTAAGTACGTTTTGAACATAAAGTATGCCTGAGAGATGTACAGTGCACACTAAACAACACAACTGGGAGTGCCTGCACATGGAAAATTAGCAACCTACTATTAGAGGAAAATCTTTCAATATGATTTTCTAACCTTTAGAGGTTAGGGGGAGAAAAAAAAAGGTTAAGGTGCAGTGAATTGAAAAGGAGAAATAATGAATTTAGCTAGGGTGAGGAGTGAAGTGAATCTTCCCTTAGCCTAACAAGCAGCTCGCATCCTCAGGGCAATTAGTCACTGTCATCTGAGGGCAAATGTAGAACCCTTTGCATGCTTGTTAAGTAAAAACTTACACAGAGGTCAGTGACATGTAAGAGAAATGCATGCAGTGTAACCACTGAGCTATAGAAAATATTCAGAGGAGGGGGGGAAACACCATTTACTCTGTCTCTAAGCACTAAAAGCACTTGATTAAAAAAATCAGAATATTTACCACTATTTATCCTTCAAAACAGGCTCCATGTGTACAGTGATGTGTTTACAATGTTATTATATAAAATACAGTATAACGGTAGTATTTCTAGTCCAAACGTTCAACCTTGTTATTAACTACTCTTATCAGTCTTGACATTTTATTTCCCTGGTCAAATCACTCCCCTCCCTGGACCCAAACACAATCATTGTCTGTGAGGACTACAGGTTGAGGATTACATGTGGCACTGTTCACTTCAATATTCTTTTTTCCCCTTCTTTTCAATTAACTTGGAGGAAAAAAAACACACACTGCTTAATACATTTAACAGTGATTATATAGAACCTTACTGATGTGTACACCTATAGCGTTGTCTCTGACAACTTGTTTAGACAACTGCTTGGGTCTATGTTTCGTCAGGACGGTAATACTTAACACAAATCCTCCGCATGTGTGGTGGAACTGCAACGCAAAGTGAATTTTTACAGCCCTTCGCACACTGGATTGTTTAATTTCACTATTTCTATGCATTAAAAAATGTACATTTCTTTCAGGGTGGATTTTTCCAATACATAGATGGAGGGATATATAGGTCAGAGACCCCGGTGCCTTATCAGTAATTCGCCATTGCCTGGTTATTAAGGACAGCTTAGGTGGAGAGGGCTGGAGTACCAGGAGGGGTTAAGGTGAATTGATTGCCTGTGGACATGTTAAACATGACCCTGCCAGGCTCTCCACTCCACTCCTAAAATGCGCCAACCTGTGCACCTCACTCCAAGTAATCAGCTGTAGAAGAAGCTTTAATAAAATTCAGAAAGCCCTGAGAACTTCCCCCCGGGGACTGTTTTCGACCAACTTGGAAATAATCGAAACCCCACAGCCAGAGACATTTGCACTGTGTTACCGTCGTACGTCGGTATAGCAAAAAAAAAAAGCCTCATGCTCTGAACCCTTAAGGGTGTCCTGAGAAAAAAAAAGAAATAAATGAAATAAATTTAATTTGAAATAAAAAATATGATTTTTTTAGGCCTGTCATATAACACATGGGCTGTTGCCGCTCGGTGTTAAACAGATCGTAAAGTAATCACCAAAGTGTGTGTGTTTGTCTGCTGACTGGGGTTCAGACACACCAGCTTGCAGCGGAGGGGCTAGTGGCAGGGTAATTACGGGGTAACTTGGGCTCAATCTGTCCGCGGACGCCCTCCCTCTTGGAAGGGGTGTTTCCCTTGATTAGCCCGGCGCAGGGTGAAGCCCCCTCTGCTAACGGCAGATTGAAGTTCATCACAGGGGTCTCAGCTGCCAGTGTGTTGCAATGAATTGCTTGCTGTAAGAAGGTGTTGACAGGAGCAGCTGGACATCAGAGTGATGAAAAGAAAGGGAAATTCATGGAGAAGCCAGACAGAACGGTCCACTGGGGACGCGGGAGGGAATTGGTCATCTGCCGGTGGAGGGTTGAACTGCACCTATTGTGGCCCGAGGGCGTGTGTGCGCGCGTCGTGGGTATACCACTCACATTTTGTTTGTGTGCGCCGTTCATTGTATATAGAGAAAGGCACGCGCGGATGTGAAAAGCCCGAAAACAGTTCATCTATAAGCTTACAACGCATCACCAATGCGTTGTTTAGCTTGTAGATCTGATATTTTGTGCGACACCATTGCATGACGGAGTGTAAATTAGGCATAAGAGTTAATGACACCGAATTGCACAAGGTTTCAGACGTTCATTCAGTGATTCATCGGATCACTGAAGCATCCAGCAATAACCTCCCTCAAATAGACACGGATGTCAAAGGACAATGCAAACCATTTGCTAAATTATGATAGGCCTGCAGCTTGTTGATACAATTTACAATCATGATATAACAAAAACAATATGACTGTAGGGTGAGGCTACATAAACGATTTTACTTTATTTTGCCATCAGTGGTCCAATAGTATCTCAGGCCATATGGCAAGACTGTCCATAAATAGTGAATAGGCCTACATCACATTGTTTAAAACTATGCATTTAGAGTTAATAGAATAATAAACAATTAACAATTTCAAGAGGGCCACACATCAGAATCGGGAAGCCACTATAAACTCATGTGTCTATTGTTGCACAAGTGCAGATCTTTAGCTCGCCATTGGTGACCAATGTTAGCGAAAATGAGGAATTTGTGTGTGTATTTTGATGAAGAGAGACTGCAGTGCCCTGAGGTGAGGACAGACTATATTGGTGTGATTCTACCGTTCACTATATTAATGAACTGCCTAAAGGTGCAAATTAGGTTTTAATGGGTGTTACTTTAGTAACTGGTTCTACCACACATACTGTACACACACAGTCCCTTCACTCAACAATAGCTACTCCAGCACTGCCTTGGCACAAAAAAGAACCAATTAGTCCATGGTCACTCTCAGTAATGCCCCCCAAAATACAAACCATTAGTAGCTTAATTTCTTCAGATAATAAGTCATCATTCATTTAGTGCACGCATGCACGCTACACAAACAGTATATATCTATATATACTGTACATATAGATTCCTTCACTTGACAATAATGACATTCGTTTGTTGACAATTTTTGCACACAAATCTTGACTTTGTGTACAAACCCACTACATTTTGCATGCTTGCTTGTTTGGAGGCTTACAATTGTCACACGGCGCTTCAACTTAATTCCTAACATTACCTAGATTATATGGTGGGCTACTTTTAAAAGCAATTTAAAGGAGGCCATAATGCATTTAATGCACTACTATACTATATACAGTAGCCCATAGGCTTAAGTGGTTGGTTTGTGAGTGCACCTTCCTGCTAACATGGACTCTTAACGTACTTGACACCAGCACTGCTTAATTAGCTGCCATCACCAGAGCCCTGGAGAAAGAGGGACAGGCTAATGATTAATGATCAAAATGCCAGGAAAGAACCTTTTGACAAAACACGACACGTCACACTGTGTCCTCTACCGATGTGAACTAAAAAGCCTCGTTTACACTAGCAGACTCTCAAGCTTCAGAAATCTGTACATTTTCAGCCAGCGACACCGCGGTTCGACGCAGTGTAAATGACGCTTAAGGCAGTCATTTACCCTCCTTGAAGTCATAGAATATTTATGCTCACAAACATGATTACGCTGGGACTTGTTTGCCAAGCTCTTCCGTTTTAAGCACACATTTAACATATTGAGAGTGTTTGTATGTTTAAAAACACTGTACGCTGATTCCTGTTGTCTGAGAAACATGAAAACAAAAATTAAGAACTGATCATGCATTTCTATCTACATAATAGTTTATGGTTCAAAGTCCACAGGGAGAGAGCTGAGGAGAGTCATGTTTCTGTCTGTATGTAATGGGCAGATTGTATTGCATTTTTCATGGTTTAACTCCTCCACTGAAGCTCTGAGCACAGGGGAAAATCAATTGCTTTATTGATCTCCAACTAATTAGAGGAAGATAAATGGTTCTACTAAACAAATACTCACCCTATAATGAGCCAGTGGAGTCTAAGATGTATTAATTGAGTTTTGGATAATATGAGGCAATCTAACTATTAGAGTTTACATGGTGTTTAGCGTGAACATTATTTGCTGTTGCAAATAAGGATCTGAGATCATTGAATCATAATGACACTTTTGCCCGCAGTGGCGAAAACAGATTCTTGAGCAATATGTGCAGTAGCTACTGTACAGTATGTTTGGATAGCATGGTACTTCCAATATAGCCCAGGCTATTAGAAATACAGCTTTTTGTGCGACTCGTGTTGTGAGGTCACCAATGATCAAAGGCTAATTAGTTTCAGCTGACACAGGCTATGGCCCTCGGGTCAAAGTTCATGACCGATGTTATAGGCATGATGGCGGAGAGATTCCGGGAAGAGCCCAGGGATCAACATCCTCATTAAGCAGAAATGGTTGCTCTCTCCGCAACTTTAGTTTTAGCCCATTTCCTATTCTAATATCACACAATCACACATATTACAGTTTAAAGGACAGCTTGGCACATTCCCCCCTTTTATTTTTCCACATCTAAAATAATTACAACAGTTGTTGAAATTCTCCAAAGAGAACTTTCTTTTATAGTTATAGCTTCCTACAAAATAAATTGCACAGTAATTCTGCACAATTTATTGCCCCACTTAGAAGTAGGAATAGAAAAATTGAGCTTGCAAATATTGGCCGATCCAGAGCCTAAGCAGACTAATAACCAGGGGCGCCCTCTACAGGGCGGCTCAAAGAAGCATCTTTACACCCATTGCCCCTCTGAAAGGCAGAGATCTCTGTCTCCCACTGACAACATGCTCTCTCTCAATGCTCCATTTGTCATAACAGATGTTCAAAACTATTTTCCCTGGAAGCCTAAAATTGGAAGAAGTAAATTAATATCCCCTCCCCTCTCATTTTGTAAGTCGCTCAGACTCAGTTCATAGCCTGTACTAAGTGCCCTTGTTGACTCAATTGGATTAGCACTAATATGTAAACACAGGAGGTAGAGCGGTAATCCTCTAATGAGAGGGGAAAGTGACGTAAATAAGTTGAAATGTCATGTTTTGTGTTCAACAGAGGCATCTGTCAAGCACACGGAACACATTTCACTAAGAAAATATACATTATAATTTTTTTTATCAAAAGGGGTTAGGAGGCAACCGTTTTGACCATCGTATATAAACGACAACGTAATTACTCATTTGTAACTTAGTTGGATAATAGGAATATAGCCCCGGGGGGATAAGACAAAGACTTGTTAATTATTAAAAGCTTACATCAGCCAGGCACCAGAGACTTGCAATTATTAATGTTGTTGTTCTTGTTTGTGCTTAAACACTTCTGCCGCAGTTAATATGCTCATTAACCAAAATGAGTGATTTTATTACACTTGATTTGGTTTGGGGTTTGTTAAACGTATCTGAGCTCTGTTGTCGTTGCCTACTGAGCGGATAAAGACTTGGCAGATGTGGACAGGTTAGAGCTTTTAAGCTGCAGCAGCCCATCTTATTAAAATGTAAGCTTTGTCCCAATTCAACAACCTACTGAACTGCCATATATACAGTATTTATACAGTAATAGGTAGCTTGAATTTATTTGTATTCCTTTTTCTGTAGTATTGGTCACATGGATGCACTGTAGCCTCTTGTATAACAGTGTTCACATGTTTGTGTAAGATGTAAAACTTATCTTTAAAAAAATATTTTGTATTATTGTCCCCAATTATAGCACTATCTCCTCACTCCCTACTTCATAACATTTTTCTTGGAGCACTGTAACATAATATTCTTAAATTATTATTAATATAATTGCGTTATGGCTCAAGATATCTCAACTGATTGAATTACTGTAATGCAAGCTGGGAGAAAGTAAAAAAAAAAAAGGAAAAAAAGAAAAGAAAACAATTGCTTTGAAAATCCCTCTCTACAAGGACTTTTATGTAACAGAATTATGTTATGAATTATTAGATTATGACAATGTATCTGAAAACCTTCAAAAGACACAAATTACAGCACTATAGTATTGATTTAGCAATTAAACAACTACAACATTATAGCCAAAAATTGAAAATAGCCAATCTACAAGATCAGATAGATTAGCATAGTGATGTGACTTGTGTGAGCTGCTATTTTATAATTTTTGTTTTTTATTTTTTAACTATTTTAAAATGTTTTCCCACAATAGGGATGCCAGGGTTAATATGGTTAACAGCAACCCTATACTGTTTTGATGTTTGGCCACAGTTTAAGACAAAAAGTCTTAAAAACAAGTGTCTTCTCCCAGCTTGCCAGTATAGTGACTTTGCAGGTGTCCATGCTGCTGTTGCTGCTGCTGCTGCTGCTTGTAAAGACGCCCTAATTGGACCTGTCTGTGGTCCTCCTGAGCGAGGCCAGGAGCAGATTATCTAGAAGCTGGATGTCACATGCAGTAATAAGTCGAGGCGTATCTCCAAGGATGACTGGATTCTTCAAGAGGTGTCACTAATCACAATAATAATTCGTGTTACTACAGGCTGAATGTTTTTAATCACCTCGCGGTCGGACAGTATGATATTTTGTTTTTGTTTTGTTTGGTTCATTAGAACGGGGAATTGGAATAATCATTTGCAGCGCGGTTAGGGTCTGCATATGTGCAATTTTTCTCTGAAAAAAAAAGAAGAGGAAAATCCTTACATTAAGACAATTGTGTGTGATAAATAAGCAAACGGGAAAAGTAAAGCAAACAAGCTCCTATATTTGCTCGTATACCATATGCAGTTTCAAAGGGTGTTCCTCTTTCTAATGGGTCCCACGGGGACGAGGGGTTAATTGATGCAGATGTTGATAGCTTTTACACACGATGCAGGGAGCATCTCCCCAGTGGCTCCTATTAGAGGCAGTTTTAATGAAGTGTTAAACAGAGGGCTTTCCTACAGTGTGTTCTGTCCTCGGGAAGACTGCAGAAACAAAACACTTCCCCTGGAAAACAAGGTCCCCTATTGATTGTCATGCCAAATAACTGAATCCTTTTCCCCCACCTCGATCAATACTTATTTCTTAACTCATGGGCCCTAATAGAGGCCCGAGTGAGAGGAAGTCAATCAGGGAGGCATTATTTTGCTTAGGGCACATGAAAGGGTGTCAAGTGGAGAAAACCGCTGTACAATCCATTACTGTTTCAATATGGCTGTTGTAATTCCACTGACATGTACATTTTTAAACTGACACTCTGTGTGTAGATAGTATACAAAAATGCTGAGATTGAAATAGAAACACCAGGGACAAAAGTCCCTTATACCTTATAAAAGGTCTTATACTGTAGGTTCAGAACATTTGATAACCGTAAGTCAGTTGTCTTAAATATGCAACTGAAAATTTCACACAACTATTGCCATCCATTTCATATATAAAATAACAGAACAAATTGGCCTAAAGACTAGTGTGCTAAGATAGTCACATCTAATCTCATTAAAATAAAATGATTCATGTTTTGTTTTTTTCCCTTCGTCTCTCTCTCTCTCTTTTCTTCTTTTAATTACAAATACTAATTTGGCAAAAAGCAATTTTGCAGCATCAGTGGAAGTTGGCTAAAATGATAATGTGATGGGGCTTCACACACAGTGTTACCAGTCCACAGTCGCTAAATTCTGCTCATTAAAATGACAAACCCAAACACGGTTAGTCAGGCGTGATCTTCAGCTGTGTATGACATCTGGCCCGGGTGCACCTCCGCCCCCCCAAACCCCCAGAGTATCGCATCACACAC
>OOFJ01058477.1:0-10382 GCA_900323375.1 Benthosema glaciale
GCGTGCACAAAAAACGTCCTACACAAACATACGGTGTATTCCATATAATAACTTATCTATAAATAACAACTAAATTATCTTTCTTCAATCACAAACTTCAGTCACTGATGATAATCATTCAGAGTACTCCACATACAGTAGATGGTCCTAAAGCCCAAACTACACCAAAGGGTGGGGTTACTCGGGTTGGGAGTCACAAAACAGTTTTTAAGGTAGGCCACACCAATGCAACTCATTGCAACTCAATGAGTTGCATTGGTATGGTTTACCTTTTAAAACGGTGTTGTCCCAACCTGACCCTTTGGTGTGGTTTGTTAATAATGTTCTATTGTCTACTACAGTTCTATAACACGTATGTGCATTTGTTTTCAAATGTGTTGTTAGGCCTCCGAGACACGATGTATCAGATTCCGGTTCCAAGCGTTGAGAAAATCCGGAAAACGCGGAGGAAAGTGAAAACAGTTCTGAGTGAATTTGGCCTCGAGGAATGCAAGAACCTACTGACGGTAAGCTGAATATTACACAGTCTGGTCATTTGGAGTGCTACTTTGGATAAGCTGAAATTACTGTGTGTGTGTGTGTGTGTGTGTGTGTGTGTGTGTGTGCGCATGCATGCGTGTGTTGCACGCTATGTATTCATAGCATGAATTCCTATTCCCTATAATTTAGGGTTAGGGTTAGAACAGTCAAACTGAGTAAATATCGAGAGGAAAGGCATTACCCAAGTTGATGCATTTGTCTAATTGATGTATAGGCTTAATATTGGGCTATATAGTCTGGATAGGCATAGGCCTACATATCCTGATTCCATAATGGTGGTCAAAATGACCTCTAATCTTGTGACCATGGCATGCTTTCAAGTGCTGTTGGATAAAAGGAAATCTGACTTCCTTTTCTGGGGTTTAGGAGCTTATGGTGCAATGTCAGTTCTTTGACACTAGGTGTTTGAAAAGAAAGGAGGGTAGGTCACAGTGAAATTGCTAAGATCGTCCAGGCGGGGAGCTCTCTCTCTCTCTGTGTCGAGGTCCTCTCCACCTCCGGACCAGCCAATCAGCATTTTCTCCGCCTCCAGACCAGCCATTTCGTGCTTTCTCTCCCTACAGATCAGCCAGTAGAGATTGTTCCCATTTAGAGGTGCACCAGTTAATCAAACTGATCAATTTCATAGATTAATTTTGATTGATTGGGCATGTCATTATACGATTGTGAAAACTGTAACTTAAAAAAACGTATAATAGTGAAAATAGCTAATCTACAAGCTCTACACACCATTGTTGGTTCATCGATTCATTGATTGAATAATGGCTAAGAAAATCATAGATAGTTGAAGTCCTGTTCCCATTCCCAAGTTATGTTTTTCCCATTTTCTAATCATTCTCTCTGTACTTCTCAGTAGATAGCTTAGAAGTAGACTCTACTGCTATGCTCGTCCTTGGCCCATTGCTAAAAACAACAACTGAAGATCAACAACTGAACATTATGTGATACTGCCGGCTCAGTGGCCTTGAGGTTGGAGTGCAGTGTCTGAGATTGGGAGGTCAGGATTCATTCTCCTGGCTGGGTCATACCTAAGACTCTAAAAATGGTACCCAATGCCCCCCTGCTTGAATGAATGAATGAATGAATACTTTATTGGCAGAAATGAAATTAGTACAGCATACAGTCAGACACGAATGAAATCAGTACAGGGTACAGTCAAACACAATAGCCAAAGGGAACACCGAAAAAAGTCCTTGCGGTCTTGTTTCCATTCAGGTCCTGGGTATTCAGTTCATAATCATGACATAAAAATAACAATAACAATTTATCAAATCATCAGTGCTTGGCACTCGACATCAAGGGTTGCATAATTGGGAGTCCCTTCCTGCCACATGGCTCGGGAACCACTCGTTCCCCAAGGCTACTTACTTAAATCTGCAATACAAAAGCCATAATATACAAAGTACACACAGTAAACATAAAAAAAATGACTGCATTGGCCCGGATGGCTGATGTAGCAGTCTAACACCTAACATGCTAAATCCGCCTGACAGCGTCTTGTGGGTTTGACTCCCGGTACCGACAAACTTTGCTCTCTCCCAATTTCCTCAGTTTATCGATCAATAAAGGCAGGAAAATATTTCCTATAAAAAAATTAACTGAGTGGTGCATTCATTGGTGAAACAGCGCCCCCTGTTGATACGCTAAGCATAGTGAAGGACATACGTGAGCTAAACATAGGGAGGGAGGGATGGAGGGACAAAACCAGGCCTTGGAGTGGTTGCACCACTCGAAAAAACAAACAAAAATAGGCTATGCATTTATATAAAATGTACTGCACTTCTACAAAGCGATTTACAACAATGTATTTAAATATATCCACTATACTAGAGGCTACAGCTGCAGTGTGTTTACATCTAGTTGCGTGAGAACTAAGGCTTTCCTTATCTCAACCAAACCAGACATGCCTGTTAGCTCTTATCTGCGCATTTGTGCCACCCATTCCTCTATATACCCATGTAATGTAACGTCTTAATTGCAGAGCCGTCCTCCATGGCAAGATGGTAAGGTACACTACTGTACTTAACTCTCATTTAATAAAAATGCATGGCTGACAGACAGACCGCCTATTCTTTAGACTAGAGGATTATTTTGTTCAAACCGAGCTGGGATCGAACCAGGAACCTTCCATTTCCAAGATAGCAGCTCTACCCCCTGAGGCACTGAGTTAGTGTGGTCCCCAATTTAACTTACCAGTGGGAAATACGATGCTAGCTATTTTGTACGTTAGCTGTAGTTCTATTTGGCAAAAATAATTCTGATTGGCGTTTTTGTTTTTGATTGTTTGTTCCGCTGACAGACAGAGAGTCTGTTTGCAGTTTGGGGGGTTGTGTTTCATGTGTGAAAGGAGGATTCTTATTGTTATTAATAATAATAATGATGTTTGTGTGTCACTTCTTAACAGGAGCTCCATAAAGACCCGGAGGTAAATTCAGATGAAGATGGTGCCTTTGAGGAGACAGAGTGGAATGACTTTACGGATAGCTACAGTACTGTTAAAATGAAGAAAAAGGTAAAGTGTGTGTGTGGCATGTGTATAGATTAACTGAGCCTTATTTTATACCTCATCATACGTTGGTGTTGTATGGTGAAATTCACCTATCTATCTACTAATTGTTTTTTTAACAATTTAGGAAAAAATAATTAGCCAATGCACAAAATAGGGAGGCCAGCTTGAAAGTGTTACTGTACTGAATCTGATTAATGGTCATTTACAACTTCCTGAACACAGAATTCAACGTGTCTCATGTATTGAAAGAATACTATAATAATGAATTTCTTGTGTTTTTTATTTTTATTATACAAGTTATATTTTATTCATATTATGTTTCTTTCTGTCTTCTATTGCATACCATTGCATACGCTTACCGTATATCGGCATGTCGATAGCCTGTGTTCACATCTGTGAAGATATTCTGCGGAGTTATGCTGATCTTTACAACATTTGTCAGGGTTTCTTAGTTACAGAATCCACTGCTTTCAATCTGTGCTGTTGAATAGCTCTCTAGTCTATTCATATAGCAATCATTGCAATCATAAATAGGTTTATTTTATTTTTAACCACTAGAACCTTACATCCCTTTATACAATTATAGGTGAATGAAAATCCTTTTTTTTTTTTTTAAATAGTCGATCTACAAGCTCACTACAAGCACACATCACATGTGAGCTTGTTGATCAGCTATCTTTACCAGCAGAATCATCATATGAAATATATTATCATGAAATATCATGCTTGAATGGTAAAATTGGATAATTTGATAAACTGCCTTCATATGTGACGTGTTTGTTTTATGTTTTTTCTAGTGGCCGTACCGGACCAAGCCACTGTGCTGCAGCCTGTGCTCGTATTCCACCAAGAATCCCTACTGCTTCCAGAGTCACATCAGCCGCATACATCAGTATGAGAAGAATGAGTGCAACCAGGGCGTCTGCAGTCAGTGCCCGTTTGTGGGCTCCGCCAAAAAGATCAAGAGGCACACGCTGCTGTTCCACAACGCCCCTCTGCTGGCCGCTCCCACTCCCACAGATCCCCCGAGGCCGAAGGTGCCTTTGGCCCACCGTCCGAACGAGAGGTACCAGTGTCGAAAATGCGGATTCCCGACGGCCTCCATCTTCCCTTTAAAGAAGCACATCGTTCTGAAGCACCTCCCGAATTTGGCTCAACAGTTTATTGGCTATAAAATTGACAACGAAACGAAATTAAGGATATACTGCTGTAGGCTGTGCAAGCTACAAACTGGGTCTCTAGATCACGTGATCCATCATTTGTTGGTGGAACCGGTTCACACGTTGGTCAGCAATCAGGTACAGGCCCTGATCCAAGAGAAAAAGTATTATGTCTCGGCAACGCCTAATGGAGTTCAAAGTGTACCTGGTTTCAGTGGATATTCAACATTCTCATTCATCGCTCCTAAGCCACAGCAGCCTCATGTCCTCAGTAACGGGTCCTTGGTTTTGCAACCCAACCAGCAACCACCCGGGACACTCATGACGCTGCAACAGCTGCAAGGAGCTCAGACAAATTTGATTTGCCCGCCGGGCCCTAACCAAACACTCCTGCCACCTCAGGCGTCAGCGTTAGTGCAGCTAGCTAGTGCCGAGGCTAAAGGTCTGCTGCAGTCCGGCGCCGCTATAGCCCTTCAAGGCGCATTGGCCCAAGGACGACCCATGGTCCAGTTTCCCACGACGACACCCAGCACCTCTCTGAAACAGGCCATGCCGGCTGCAGCTCCAGTCCCTCGACCACTTATGCACACGCCTCCAAGCCAGCCGGTGGTTCTCCCGTCTGGACTGCAGGTCAACATTGCAAGGCGGGCTGCATCTCCATCTCAGAAAGCCTCCACGAACCTCCAAACTCCCCAAGGTACCATGATGACTTCACAGTCGCTGCTAAATCACCTCATCCCCACTGGCAACAAGATGAACGGCTTGCCCGTGTATACTTTCGCTCCGGTATCGGGCGCCAGCTCTCAGAGCAAAGGGACACCTCTGGCTCCGATCACGTCGGGGAGCAATTCTCCTGTGCAAGTTGCTAAGAAATGGATCACCTGCCCACTTTGCAATGAGCTTTTCCCTTCCAATGTATATGACATACACACAGAGGTGGCTCACAAGACTAAACCTGTCACGTCAAAGTGTGAAAGCCTCGCTGCCCGGGCGCTGTTCTTGAAGAAAATGCCTGACAAAACGGTCAAGTGCTTGGTATGCAAAATCCTCCTGTCGGAAAAGGGAGTGTTTGAGCACCTCCTGCACGGCTTGAATTGTGTCTACTGCTCGGCGTTGTTCTTCTCAATCAAACAACTCGTTGAGCACGTGAAGGAACACAATCCTACAAACAAGGCCAACTGTGACTTCCTCAGGCAGGAGTTCAGGGTGTACACAAACAGCACTGGGAAAATCGTGTTCCCTTACTTTGACATCAACACCAGTGCGCCGATGCAAGTCATAGGAGACACCGAGTTCCACTTAGCCTTAATCACCACCTCCTTCGATCTGATCTTCTTGAAGATGCTGCCTAGCACCCACCCGGAGGTCTGCCACTCGGCTTTGAAAAGCAGCAGCTTGTATTGCCCCTTCTGCGACGAAAAGTTTGCGAACGCACTAGAGCACCTGCAGCATTTGAAACAGAAGCATTTGGTGGCGCCCACCATTCACGCCATCCTAAAGACGGAGGCGTTGAAATGCATATACTGCAACGGGGTGTACACGGGAAAGGTCACCCAGCAGGCAGTGATGCTGCACATGCAGCGCTGCCGGTGTTCCCCGAAGAAACAAGCGGAACCTCCCAAGGCCCAGGAACCTGTTGAGGGTACAGGGTACAAGGGACGGGGAAGACCCATAGGAGCGACAAAACCAAAGCCAGTCGAACAGATCAGCCAGCCACAACCACAGCCACAACCACAGCCACAACAACAGCCACAGCATAGCCTGTATTTCATCCAAATGCCACAGACGTCTCCTCTGATGCCAGCACCTTCTCCGGCCCTTATACTCCAGCAGGCTCCCCCTGTGCCGATTCCGAAGCCTCCCGTTGGACCTGTGGAAACGGAGGCTGAGCGTGAGAGCAAAAGGAGACTGGAGACGATGTTGAAAGAGGTGATTGAGGCCAACCGGCGGGAGAGAGAGGAGAGGACAACCATGATGCGCAAGAGGCGAGATCAGGAGAAGCAGGAGAAGCAGGTGTCCCCAATCACACCCGAGACGCCGGGCGACGCACTGGTCAAGCTGGCGGTGGAGCCCACCTCTACTGATGCGTGGAACGCCGACACGCTCAAAGAATTCATGGGCAGATACTTCCACGTCGTCCCCTACGCGTCCAGAGCCGAGACAGAGGAGCTGTCTAGGAGACTGGACATGACCAAATCCGAAGTGGCCACCCACTTCTCTATTAGACGCAGAGGCTGCATGAAGTTCCTCAAGAGGAATAAGGCCCTGGTTTTCATGGGCTTCAACATGGTGGAGCTGAGCAAAGTCAAGCATAACCTGTTCATCCCCGAGGTGCAGGTCGCCGAGCCGGCAGAGCAGACTGACAAGGCCAAGGAACCAGAACCAATGGAGTGGTCCACGGATCCTGAGAGTACGGCCGATTCTGAGCCAACGGAAGAATCGGGGGGAATGGCAAACACTGTAATCGATGCAAATGTAGATGCCTCTGACAAAGCAGAAGATGCCTCTGACAAAGCAGAAGAAAGTGGAGAAGCTTAACTCTGTCGCATTCTCAACTATGTTGTACTGTACATAACAATGTAGTTTCCTGTACTAACAACTGTAAATGGAAAGCCGTTTCCTGGTGTAGCCTAGCCGCCATTTACATTGTCCTGCTGGAGTCATTTAATTTCAGTGGTCTTTTATATCTAAATAATCAAAAATGTTCTCATAACCATACGGCTGATTTCGAAACACTCGAATGATGGTACATGTCATGAGCAATGCAGATTGTTGAGTAGGTCTAAAATAGGACCACCCAGAACACAAATGACTGTAGCTCAACAATTACTATTGTTATCGAAGTGGCGCTCATTTTCAAGGTTTAAACTAGTGGTTCCCAAACCTTTTTGCTTGAGAGTGAGACAAATTTGTTGTCTCCCCAGGACCCAAACTAGTGGACGTAGCCAATCTACAAGTTCATGCTAATTGATAAATTCATGGGATTTCATTAATTATTTTTTTTGTTTGTTTGTTTTAATATTTATTTAATTTAAACAATTCTTGTGATTTTCTTATTTTCAGAACAAATTAGATTTCCTTTTTTAATCTCTTGAAATAATTGGGGAAAAAAAGCTATATTTACTTGCAAGCAACCCATAAAACAAATGGGCCTGTGACCCACAAATGGGTCCTGACCCAATGTTTGGGAAACGGTTGTTTAAACCATTAAAATTGGCTCATCCAGCTGGTAGTAATGAGATTTGCACAGTTTGCTTCAACATACAATTAAGATAATACATTCCCCACATATATTGTTTCTGTCATGGATGGACGGATGTTCATAAACCCTATTCTTATAACTTTTGCCGCAAATGGCAGATCTACAAGTTCAGTGTGTGTCAGCGTCTTGCGCTGTGAGCTTGTACATGAGCCTTTTCAGGTGAAGATATGTAGTGTAGTTTGAGAACAGGAGCCCTGGGGGACCCCAGTCTAACTACATAGGGTTTAACCCATTCAGGACTGAGGCCAGATTCTACAAAATGTCTTCTAAATTATTACAGTTTTCTGAAAAACCTTTTGTTTCTATGTCGGCGGTTCTCAAACAATTTCATGTAAGGACCCCAAAAATGAGAATGTAATTGGGCGCCGACCCCCATTTGAATATGTTGTTTCAGGGACTTACAAGCTCGTAGTGCGGCACTCTGTGCTGTGTTTTGAGCTTGTAGATCTGCTATTTTTCAATAGCTAAAGTTTGAAAGAATGGTTAAAGGTTCCGAATTTTTTAACTTAAAGGGGAATTCCACCCATTTTCAACATTTTATTTTAACCCATTCTGAGAAAAAAACATGTTGAATCACATCTTGCTCATCATCAATATGTGATTCACTATGCTAATGATTTTTTTCAGACCTCCATTTCTAGGAAACACAGAATGGGGGGACTTTTTTTTTCTTTTTTCCACACAACAATTCTAAGGTATATTAATGACAGTAAAATGTTGAAAATGGGTGGAATGCCCCATAATATAGTGGTTGAAACTATATTAATTGATTGCCCGTGTCCCATGGTGGGAGCTCTGCTCTGGTTTTGGTGAAATATTAAGTAGTTCCGGTCATTTTGTAGGGGTCACAGGGGGCCACGCTTTAAAAGAACATGAATTCACAAAACTAGTGTAATTTGTACGGTTGTAGTTTTGTGGATTAATTTACTTTTACTGCGTGGCCCCAGTGCCCCCTACCAAATGACCAGAAACAACTTAATATTCATCAAAACCAGAGCAGAACCTCCACCACGGGACTCTGGCAATCAATGTATATGGTTGCAACCATTATATTAATGGCAAGTATTTCATACAACTTAAGTTAAAAAATGGTGAACTATCCCTTTTTAAGTGGTTTAAACGTCAAAGTGACACAGATGCGTTCCCGTCCTAAATGGGTTAAATGGGTATTCCACGGTAATTTGATCGTCTACTCACTGGCTTATGTGAACACCCCAGACAGTTGCTCGATTCAGTATTTAGATTTTGAGATTAATTTTCGCTGGCCGCCCCCTTCCTATACAAACCCATTGTAGCTTCAAACTCCATTTTAACCATGATGGATTCATCGAAAACACCCAACCTTTTTTTTATGGTGACTGATACTACCTTCCTAATACGCGAGGGGTGGTCGTGCATTTTCCATTTACAATTTTAATTTAATTTTAATATTTTTTTTTGTGTTCCCCGGCCTCCTCCTGCTCCTTATTCTTTTCCAAAACGATAATTAAAAATAAAAGAATACAGTAAATTAACAAAACACGGCCATGTCACGTATTAGAAGGACTATGATTTTCCAGAAAAAAGGTTTGGTTGTTTTCAATTAATCTATCCTGGTTAAAATTGAGTTTGAATTCGACGATGGGTTTGTATAGGAAGGACGCGAGGAAGCTAAAATGAACATGAAATATCTAAATACTGAATCAAGCTACTTAAAAAACTGTCCGGGGGTGTGGAGCCTGAGTAGACGATCAAATTACCAAAAGTTTTTTTGAATGTGAAATGTCCCTTTAAGTACAGTAAGTAGTTAAAACATGTGCCATGTCTGTTGTTTTGCCAAAATGATTTGTCTCTTATTATTTGTAGTGATGTTCACTCTTTGCGTTGAGTTCCCACGATATGTGTGACTTTGTAGGGCTACGTTTCTTGTCTGTTATACCTTTTTGTTTGTTTGTTTTCTCAGGCCTCGTACAGACATAAAGAACAAAAGTTCTGTGCTCTGGCTGTGTTTCATGGCCGCCTCAATGCTTTTCCAATGGAAGTCACGTGATTTGACCAAACACTTGTGTTTGATCGCCCCCCTCCCCCCAATCAAACACAAGTGTTTGGTCAAACCACGTGACTTCCATTGGAAAAGCATTGAGGCAGCCATGAAACAAAGGCGGAGCACAGAACATGTGTTCTTTATGTGTGTATGACCTCACCTTCACTGTTCTCTCTCAGTAACGAGAATGTTTCTTCCTCCTCTTCAATAATCCTACTAAAATGTGATTGTTGAATTCAGTGAACACTTGCTCCTAGACAGTGAACACTTGCTCCTAGACAGTGAACACTTGCTCCTAGACAGTGAACACTTGCTCCTAGACAGTGAACACTTGCTTCTAAGCCTCATTTATGTTATGTCACACGACAGACGTATGATTTTGGGGCTGAAGTCACAGGCCATGGTGTTTGCATGCAATTTTGATTCCATGTTACTCTGAAGTCAGACTTTACCCTGTACTGGTTTGTCCCTAAAGTTTATAACATAAGATATTTACAGAGTTCTGTTGTTGATTATTATAAGATTGTTTCATCCTGTTAGTTAGTGGGTCCCTTGTGGATGCCGTGTTTATAACTTCTCGATGATTGCTTTTTTTTGTTGTTTTGTTTTTTTAACTGTACCTGTTGCATTTTCTATGGCTCTCAAGGAACGGAAAAGGTTTGAACATGTCAGAGACTCTAGTTCTGTTGGGAGCTACTGTATTATGTGGTATAAATTAAAAAAAAGGTTTATTATTGAGAAATGGGTCATTGTTTACATTTATGTATTCTTTAAATATTTTGCTGTGCTACAATGCCTCTTCAAGGCTAACTTGTGGTGAAAGAAAGTGGTGTATTACTTCAAAGTAATACACCACTTTCTTTCACCACAAGTTAGCCTTGAAGAGGC
>OOFJ01058484.1:0-14308 GCA_900323375.1 Benthosema glaciale
CTTGCGGTGGTGGTGTGCTCTGTGGTGCCCTCCTCCTCCTCCGCTCAGCGCCTCGCCGCTGCCATCCAGCCCGACCTGCTGCAGCCTAGTGCCCCACGTCGTATACCGTCTAGTGTGGTCTGCCGTGCTCTCCTTGTCACACATGGGAGAGAGAGAGAGAGGGCGCGCGCGCACGCTCACAAGTAACTGACTGACTGACTCAAACCCAACCAACCAACCGTCACCCCACACACATACAGTCAGCGCAGCACACGATGATTATATAGGGCTTGGTTGATTCAAATGTTGGGTGGTTTATGAATTATTATTCTACAATGGCTGGCTATAGGCCTATAGTGGCTATTACATTAATGTTGTTTTGGTTTTCTTTCGGTGTTGTCTAGTAAATCGAACAGAACTTGATGGTCCACCATTCCACCCTACTACCCTACCTACCAGCCAGGTTATCTGCTGTTGCACACCAAACTGGGAGGAAACAAACACCCCTGCAAATTGATAGCCTACCAATCAATCAATCCGTCTGTGAACACCTGTGATTTTTTTTTTGACCATGTGATTTGTAACTCCGCCTCGCATGATGCACCTGCCTGTCTGACCCTCACTAAAGTGGATGAATACACTCCTCCCTCCCTGGGGTCATCTATATGTTCCCTCAGCTCTATGTACCCTCATAGGGTTAGTAAGGTTAGGTGAGTACCCCGTGGGAGGTTAGGGTTAGTAATAGAGCTGAGGGAACATGGACTCGGATCGACGTGATCCGAGTCCATGTTCATCTACAACTGAACACACATTCTGCAATGGATATGGATCTCAAATTAATTTCACCCCATGCCAAAGGATAAAGATACAGAATGGGCCGGCCCTTCCTATAGCTTGCAATTGCCTAGGCTAGGGTGCCATGAGGATGAGGGGAGCATACATATTTTTGAGGGACGCCAGCCCCTCCTATATACAGGTTTAATGTTGTTTTTTAGTTTGTTTTAAAAACACCACTGACAATGAAGAGAAAGTAATGTTTGTTTTGTCACCAACATTGTTGTAATCAATGTAATCACTTCACATGGGTGTGATTTTTAATATAATTAATTGAAAAGGTTTTGACAAAAGTTTGGGGCATGACAACACACCTTGAACTGTTTTTTGGTTTATTCCAGTAACACTTTCACTGTGCGCTGGAAAACATCCAGCCTAGGGCATCGAAATGCTCAGGGCCTGAAGATACAGAAATCTCCATGGGCATAAAATGGACACAGACATATGGGTGGAACGGGTACTCTGACACGGGTACAACGGGTATTGCATAGTAGAAAAATGCAGGTATAACAGTAAACAGTTGGGGGGTCATTTCCGGTGATAAGTGAGGACAACTGGATGGGAACATACATCACAGCTGTTTTGTGTCGTTTTAAAGATTCGTATTTGGCTTTTCTGCCTTTATTGGTAGTTTTAAGTGAAGACAGATTATAGGAAACAGGGAGAGAGAGAGGGGGAAAGAGAGCCTATTGGAGGCATCTATGTGGCATGCGCCTGGACCACTTGGCCAGCGGGCGCCCCAATTATCTTACACTTTAGGCCCAACAAATGCATGTGATGTAGAATCACAATATATGTTGGCTATAATTATCAATAATAAATATTATACTGTAATCTTAAAGAAAGACATCCAGGAAAATCAAGAAAAAATGTTTATTGTAGCAAAAAGACAACTTTGTGCAGTTCCAAGACGAATCAATAGCTATAAGATGTTACCATTTCTAATAAAACTAGAATTTGTTAAACTGATACAAGCTATAGAAATATGATTTAAAATGAGCTATTTAAATAAAAAACAAACCAGGCATTCCTGCCTGATTCTTTATATCTAAAAGGGGGTACCCAAACACTATAAAAAACAATACCTGTCTCCCATAGCCCACACCTGAATGAGGCCCTGAGATTGGCCCAATCTTTTCAAACAAAGTTTTTTTTCCCCCATATAAAAATGTAATAAATGTATTCCTACTAAAGAGACAGCTTCAGAGTAGTGGCGAATGACATCGTTGTTTTGTTCCCATTATAGTGGAGTAAATGGCCGTGGTACTGTTGGCTTCAAAGTTCTTTATTCTGAAACGGGGCAATCTGCAGTCCAGTTTCAAGTTGGCCCAGTTTCTAGAACACTGTTAAATTGCGCTTCAATCGCGCTTAAAATGTCGCATCTAGAGTTCTGTAGCCGGACCCCATTCAAAGTCTTCCGCCTCATCCTCTTCCTCAGAGCTGTCGCTGCCTCTGATCTGTGTGCGTCTGGTTTGAACAGCCTGGTGATGAGCCAGCCTATAGCGGAAAGGAACAGTTTACCACACAAATAAAATACCTTTACAGGAGGTCTTAGCATCTGTAGCTCATTGACCATAACTACAGACCATTTTCCATAGCATACTGTTAGTTTAGTTGTTTTCAAGTTAGTAATTAATTAGACTCTTCAGTATGATAAGAACATCAAGAGACTTGAAATGTGCTTGAGATACAGTACATTATATGGCCAAAGCTGCGAATAGAACATTGTCAGTGTTGTCTGTAACCACTTTAATCCTGACATCTCAGTTTTGGGAATTATAGGAAAAATAAATTTCTAAAGATTTTCAAAAAATGTCGATCTTCAGTGGGTTTTTTAAAATAAAATTGGAAAATGTTTGTGGGTAAGTGGTTAAACACATTGTGGTCTGACTGTATACCAATGGACTCCGAAAGAATACTTACACAAGGAACTGAGGAGACTTCCTGTCTTTTACTTCTACTTGTGGCTCTGCAAGGCGAGCCTAGAGGGTGGACAAGACCAATTTAAAGCAATTTTGTAAATATACACCTGTCATTTATGGATTACAAAACTCTGTCTACAGCGAGTTTAAGACATATGGCTAAAATCACCAGAGCCTTATAAATATGCCAAATGTAATATTTACCTGCTCTAGTTTCTCTTCAATAACAGACAAAGTGACGGGTGGAGGACTCTCGGGCTCCATCTCAACAGGTGGAGGTTCAGCCACTGAGTAGTTCAGAGTGGTGGGGTCGGGGGCTATAAAATCTGGGGGTCCATCTGACGGAGTAGTGGGGGCCACTTGTTCATTGGCACTGTAATCTGAATCAGAGTAGCTCCTGTGAGAGGGAGCCTTCTCTGGAACAGCGATTTGAGGTGGGCTGTAATCCCCATGTCGGGACGACCTGGGCTCAGGTACATGCATCAAAGGTGGGATTTCTCTTGGAATGTAGGAGTCACTATCGGGCTCCGGGTCCATGTCGGAGTTGTGGCGTTCCGAGGCGGGCTCAGAGGATCGGGCTAGTGCGGCGCCGGTAGCTCTGGAGCTCTGCCGCGGCATGGTTTGGTCTCTGTGGAAGGCCTCGTCCAGGTCTTCATCGGTGTACAGCTCTCCGTCGGTGAAGGCCTCTCCATCCGTGTCCTCCAGGTCACTGGCAGCACTGAGGTAGTCCGAGTGGGTTTGGTCCAGCGTGTCCAGGTCCTGCTCTACACCACTCTCCAACTGCATTAGAAAAAGCACAGGATTGTTGTTGTTTTATTTAAAGTATTTCACACGACTTCCGCATGTATGACAAAGGAGAACAGGTGAATAACAGTTAAAGATTCAAATTATTATCATATATATAAAATACAAGCTTTAGTTTCCACCCATTAGCCTAATGGAATAAGGGCTATGCATACAGTACAGTATAGTAAAGCTTCCTGTGACTTATTAAACAAAGCCTTCCATTCATACTAATTTAGAAAGTTATAGCAATTCACTTCCCTAACAAGTGACTTATCTCTGCCGCAGCAGAAAATCCTCATACTTGGAATGACGGATTACTATGGTCCTTTATGAAAACACTGGTACTAGAAAACATTTTTAAAAAATCCATTAATGCCATTCATCATATAATTTGATTTCAAAAGTGCATGTCACACGGCTGTTTCCTTTATTCCGGCCGTTTGGACAACAGTGAGAAAGTAAACATGCGCGCATGTGTACGTGTGTGCGTGCAACTATCTTACCGTGACCTCAGACACCCAGACTGGTTTGGCTTGCTGGTGGCGGATCTTGTCCTTTAGCGTATCATACCAAACATTGGCGTTGGGCTGGAGGTCGACACGTGCTGGGGAGAGAGGAAAGACAGAAAACATTAACACAGTGTAAAAATCACACATAACCTACTAGTAGTCAAATATTTAATTATTCTCTTATTAAAGCAGGAAATGTCAGACTGTTTCATAAGTGGAGCCACAGAGCGGAAGGTTGTATAATATCTAACAGTATATACGTCTGTCGGCCATGTTAGGGGCAAGAAAATCATTAAGGATGCTCACACGTTTTGGATTTGAGAACTACATGTAAAATTACCAGCTCAAAAAGCTCAAAACAAATTATGCTGAATATACAAAATATATATTTATCTTTATAAATAATATTTAATTATTTTGTGATCAACTGGTAGATCGCGATCTCCCTTTTGGGCACCCTTCTAGTCTATAGCTAGTCTTTAAAATAAATGCATTTGTACCTTTTTATTAAACAGTTTTACTTTCATTGTATTGCATTTCAATAGCCTATATACAACAGTGGATCTCAAAGTTAAGATAGCATAAAAATCTGTTCAACCACTTTAAACGTATACATAGGCTATTAATGTACAAGCTCAAAACGTGTTGCCATCTAGGAAAGAAAACTGGAAAATGCAGAATATTCTTGAAACATTACCACCACAAGATATTTTCAGATGGGGGTCCGTGGAGCAAGCAC
Source organism: Benthosema glaciale (assembly GCA_900323375.1). Lineage (NCBI taxonomy): Eukaryota > Metazoa > Chordata > Actinopteri > Myctophiformes > Myctophidae > Benthosema > Benthosema glaciale. The sequence continues at coordinate 4,770 of OOFJ01058484.1, forward strand.
ATTTCATTTGGGGTTCCTTGACATGAAAACGAGAAACACTGGCCTATACAAGACAACGATGTGTCCTTCCTTATGTACAGCGAGTTTACCAGGAGAAACGCCATGGCCTTACCTGAGAAAAGATGACTGCAGTGTTTCCTCATCTTGAGGGCCTGTGCATAGAGGCGTCTGGAGCTCTTGTTGGAGTTGGGGCTGTACCTCTGCCTCATGGCCTTCACCTCCTTGCGGCTGTGAGGGTCCAGGAACAGCACCATTGGGTGATACTGGATGTAGTTTAGCCTCTCCACTGCAGTGGGAGTGATGTCCAGCAGGGGGTGCTTGTCCTGAGAGTCAAAGGGATGCATGGGTGTGACAGTTAATCAAACTAATAATAATTAATTTAATCGATTATAAAATATAATTAGTAAAATAAAATAAAGATTAGAATGACAGAGATCTACAAGCAGATCTACGACCGCTAAGTGAATAATCAATAGTTACAACCAAGAAAATAGGCTGTGTTGAATGAGGCGATGAGAAGCAAGCAAAACAGAATATTTCACAGTATAAATCAGGTCGTTTTGCAGATAAGAACAACTTTAGACTAGCAGGTTTCCCTTCCACTTCATATACAGCGACAGTCTGGTCCAGAATGTGTTAACAGTCTTCATTTAAACAATCTTATAATGAACCAGTCAGGTAGCTGATGAAATGCTTGTTTTTATAAATAATGATGTCACTTAGTGTTTACCTTCTCAGCTATCCTCCTCACTGTGTCTAATTTAATAACTGTAGATCCACTGTCCCCTCCTCCACTGCGGGGTACCATTTCTGTCATTGCACAAGAATCAGAAAAAAGCATTGTTGATATTTTAGTTTTTGAAGGAAAGCAGATAAGAATATGAAATGACAAAGCATTGGTTACATTTATCTTTACAGTGGAACATTGGAAAATACAAAACATACAACTAACCTGCCATTTCATATTCATCAGGCAACTCTCTGGCCAGCTTCTCCATGGCAATGTCATTAAGAGGACCCAGGATAACAATAGGCCTTTTAAAATTGGCTGAAGACATACAAGTTACAACAGTATCAGAACCAGTTCAACAAGTACTCAGTGACATTTGTCTAGCAGTGACATTATGTTCATCATCATACAAAATATATATTTGTCTTTGTACATGACACTGACATTTATCCTGTTTGACTTTGAACACAGGCAGAGATGAGTGTCAACAAAACACCAACCTTCTCTGAGCAGCACTTTCTCATAAGCCGGGAAGTTGCCCTGAATGGTGAGCTGCAGTAAGTCATCGCGATTCCTGCGAATGTTCTTTTTGGCACCTCTGAGCCCCCGTAGTTTCCAGAATTCAGCTCTGGGTCCTGCTGAGACCTGCCGGTCTCCACTGCTCCGCTGAGCCTTCTCCAGGCTGGCCATGGTCTCAGCCCTGGGAACGAGTACAGCAAACTCAGTCAATGGAACTGAAGTACAGGAAAGGGCATTTTGCAATATGCAGTGTATAGTATATATAGTAAATACATAAATGACACACTATATATTATAGCATTTAGTCAATTTGTTAATTGTGGTTCAATCTTATTTTAATGCACATTATAAAGTACTTTGTATACAGGTGCCTTGACTTTATACTTAATATTATTATTTTTATATTCCAAAACTAAACCGAGTTCATCAGTCATTGATTCCTTCTCCATGTTTCCTCTGACCTGACTTGGTTGGGGATGGTGCCTTTATCCATTTCATGCAGGTCAGTGCCCATGCGGATGGCCAGCCAGTTGCCCAGTTTTCCACGGTGCATGGTGTCCACCACCCTGAACACCTCTCCTCTGGTGAAGCTCAGGCCGATGTTGCCTTCCGCCTCATGGTCAAAGTGAGTCCGAATGTAGAAATTGTCTCCCAGGCTGGACTTGAGGATCTTCTTGTAAACTGTGGAATGACAATTATTACATTTGGCAGAAGAAGAGATTTTAGAGATGCTATCTGCCCATCTGTTTCTTTCGGTAGAAACAATTTACAATAAGTTGATTTCCATAATAACAATTGAGTTCTTTAAAATGTTGAGTCATTCATTTCATTGCACTATAGACACAGATGTGAGAAATCATTGTACTGTAATGATACTTACGATCCATCTTGTTCTGTGTGCGGATTTCCACCTGCTCCCCTCTCTTGATGTTGAGGAGGAAATTGGCAGCCTCCTCTCGTGTGAAATGGCCAAAGTCTATTCTATTCACCTACACAGAAACGAGCACACACCTGTTATTTTGGTTTCAGATTATAAATAACCTCAATAATGTGCAAGAGTAGTATTAAAGACAATCTGATATTTCCTTCTCAATTCTTATTCATTTTCCAAACTGTTTTATTTTTTACATTATCAGTCTCTGGCCACAGTAAAACAACCCTGACTGTCTTCATTGACCTCTTCCCACAAAATGTAAATGCTTGCAGTGAGCAGAATGTACACTACACATACGATGTGCCAAAACTGGGACCCTAGGATTCATCAGGGCTGTGCTGTGCAGCTGGCCCTCGTCCTCTGCAGTGGAACACGTGTGTAAATAACAAACAAAAACTCTTAATGGGTGCCTCACCTGCATGATCTGGTCCCCTTCCTTCATGCCCTGATCGTAGGCAGGGCTGTTGGGTTGAACGCCGCCAACAAAGATGCCAACGTCATTGCCACCGACCAACCTCAGACCCACACTGCCCTCTTTTGTAAAGGACACGGTTTTCAGATCTGAGCTGTATCTGAAAATGTGTGAGAGACAGAGAGAGAAAGAGAGAGACAGGCAGAGAAAAAGGTGGAGGATCGGAAATTGATTTGTTTATTATAACAATATCATATTAATTGCATAAGAAATAAGACAATAAATGTATAGCCACACTATGTGTACACAGTAAAATCATCAGCGTATAACACTGCATAACACATGACTACAACCATTTGCAAATTAATGTTACTTACCCCAGATTTGGTGTAGGGTAGGAGTCTGGCGGTAAAGAATAGATGGGCTCTTCTACGGGCTTGGCTAAAGGAGATTTCAAACTGTTTAGAATCTTCATCCAACCACAGGTGAATCAGAAAACACTGCAATGGTTTCATAGAACAAACAGATACTCACAGTACACTGGGGGGTTATTCTTCACTGAAATCCCTGACCTGATTGTGCCAGTTCCATTAGTAGCTCTGGGAATGCTGCAATAGAGAACGCAATATAATCTAAATACACATTCAAAGTACATCAGTTGATCAGTTACTGATCAAATCTACAGTATGCTCCACCAGGGGCATGTTGCTTTACTGATGTTACTCAGGGTCACTTACCTGTGGTTGCTCTCCCGCCCTGAGCTCCCAGACCTCCTAAGATGTGACAGCTGGTCTGACTCTGAGGAGTCTGAATAGGACAAAGTTACAGCAGTCAGGTATAACTCCAGAGTCCAGCATATACATCACAACCCTCAGTGTTAGCTGTTAACTCGTTCCTGATGTAGGTATGTGAGCAATATTCAGGTTGACAATATCATATGACCACATCCAATTCACAAATTAATATAATATGTCCCTCCCAATAAATATGTCTCATTTATTTGGTGAAGTATATAGGGCATACACAGAACAAGTTGTCGAAACAACTGGTCCCTTTCCTTTAGCACCAGCTAACAACTCTGCTGCTGCCATTGGTTGCTCTGCTCATAAACATGAATGTTTACCACTCAAACTAGAGAGAGAATACTAATGATTTTGCTGAACACCTGCTGCATAATTTGTGAACAAGTAACCTACGAGATTACAAACGTATTCAAACATGTTTGAAAAGCTAGATCGTTTGTCATATTAACAAACAAATCACTCACAGAGTGCTTTAAAGTGAACTACGAAATTACAGGTACAAATGTGCAAGAAACAATACATTTCTGTGCAAGCATGCATGCATGAATGTTTGAGGAAGGGAGGGCAGAGAGTGTGTGAGAGAGGATAGGATGTGGTGTATACCGACCATCTGGAGGTGGTTTGCTGGGCGGCAGGACTGGTCGAAGAGGCTCCTGTTTCACTGAGGGTGGAGAAGACCCCGTCTCCGAAAGAACTCTAGGAGGGGGATACCAAGAAACATAGTGAATTGATTCAGTAATAAAAGTACTGGGTGATATACCCCTATTTTATAAATGGAAGGTGACTAATATTAGAGTTTACTTGTTACGCACTTTTTAAATTTAACACAAATGTCAAAGTGCTACATTGCATAAACGGTAAACAAACCAATGAACGCACTAGAAAACCAATGAAATTAATAAAATTCTGGTCAATGCCCCCCCCCCTCCAACTATACACGACTAAGAAAAGGTTTCAAGTTTAAAAACACACAAAGGCTAAATGTCTTTGCAGGAAGTGTCAGGTCATGTATGTGTACAGAGTTGTTTGACTTGAGACAACAGTCATCTGTGTCTTAAGCAGATAAACCAGTCTAACATCCTGCCTCGATATATCTTTGCATATCTACCTACGCTGAGACAGTGACCTAAAAAAAAAAGAGCTTCTATGAAATACAACATCAAGAACCAAATGCATTTGTACACAACTGGAGAGTGTGCAATTGTTTCGATATGGGATTGCATGCTACAGGCCCAGTGTCCGCTCGGGTCACCTGCCCTCAAACCACACTCATGTTGTCCCGTCAGCCATACCTGTATCTGTTCTTGGCTGGTTTGGAGTGTCCACTGTCTGAGGAGTCCCTACGCGGGACAGCTGCATAGCTGGCCTCTGACTCTGAGTCAGAGTGAGCTGTGTACAGAAATATGCTCCTTTAATAAACTTTCAACACTCACTTTGTACACTCATCTCATATTCATTTCATCCATTCATTCATGCGCACGCACGCACGCACACACACGATACTAAGGTCTCAGAGGTCATGTTTTACTGACCTGTACTTGCTTACTTGCCCAAAGGTCATGCTCACTTGCCCAAAAAGTAAATTGTCCATTTTGAAATGACAGGTAAACTTTGAATTACCGTTCCATTTAACACTAATTTTTTTCTTTTCTGGGGCTGTGATAAAACATATCTCAATTTGAATGCCAATGCCATTACCTGCATAATGGCTATGAATATGACTATGGGTTCACACTTATTTTACTTTTTTTTTGTGTAACAACAGTGAAAACAGCATTATAGTTTACATTATGTTACATTTATGTTACATTATACAGACCAGAAAACTTTGTGTTTATAGACAGTCCCTTTTTGCCCCATCGGGCAACCTGAAAGGCAAACTCTACCTGACCGAAACACACACCTTTCTGTGGTGGAATGCTGGCAGTTACACTGGGTGCCCTCCAGCGTGGTGGCTCCACCTGGGTAGGCTGGGACACATCTGGGAGGACTCTGGAAGAGAAGACAGGGAGGCGGGAGTGAGGGAGGAGGAAGACAACAAATCTCAGTTACGTTTGGAGAGGGGGCGGTCGCGTGGCTAATATGATGATTATTGATGATGATGATAGGTGGAGGTGGAATATTGAATATTCACCTTAGCGTCTCTTGGGGGGGTAGCTCTCTCTTTGGCGGTTTACATGCGTTTAAAACTTTAAAAAGTGATCACAGTGTGTCGACAAAAAGCAAGGGGTCAATTCATTCGGCAACGTTGGTCCCGCTTGACCTGGCCTCCTTACAGTTACTAGGTCTAAAAGATTTCAGCCACATGTTGATGTGATTTTCAAGTTGTCATACGACGAGTGCCGTCTTATCTTGGTTGACATTTGTATTGATTTATTAGATAATATACGAGAGTGGAATGAGACAGGAAGCTGTCAGAACAGAGATAGGGGAGACATGTGAGACATTGACGCCGGGAGTCTGATTTGAGCCTGGGTCCTCGCAACTTCATAAGAAGTGCAGCCTCAAGGCTCCTCCTGAACACGCTATCTCTACTCGGGAATTGATATGGGGATTGTTTTAACATCAGGCCGTTTTGAAAACAGTGATTGTGGTTTCCCTCTGGAACATCAACATACAGCCACATAAGATCAGTGTAAGTAATTTTTATTTCATTGCTTAACAAATCAAACACAACTTAAAAATAATCAAAAATCCAAATAAAAAAAAAGTATCACGCGGTACACGGTCAAAAAACAACAACACAACAACAGTCAAATACAACTCAAGACTAGGATTCTACAAACACAAAATAACCAAATCAATTAAAATCACAACGAAAAATTAAAAGGTTAAGCTATCATTAGCTAATGAAGACATGCATAACATGCATCATGTTCTCAGCGTCCCAGTCCGGGACGTCTTGTTGAGGGGGGAGGGGCTAGGAAGACGCGGCAGTGGGACCCTCATCTATACCTGTATCTGCTCCGGGAGTCTTGGCTGTGGGGGGTGCCCTGCCTCTGGGGGGGTCCCGAACTTCCATCGGAATCCGACTCAGAGTCTAGGTATTGACAAAAAGAATCGACGTGGTAGTTTTAATGTTAATGTCATCATCATGCAGCAGCTTTAACGTTAATATTAGCAGCGTGTGGTACATTAGCTTTAAGGTTAGGCTCTGATCATAGATAAGGTTCATTAATGGGGGGTCAAACTGTTTTAGGGCCTGGGGCTAGGGTTTAGAGCGTGGGGGCAAGAGGTTACACTGGTGTGTGTGTGTGTGTATTGACCTGGGGGTGCGACTCTAACGGGAGAGTTGACACGCCGAAGTGTCTCTTGGCGAACATTGATGGGGGAAGCAGTTCTCATTCCAAGGTGGGGCAGGTCAGGAAGAACTCTGTAGGGGGGGCACACAGAAGAGATGAAAGTTAAGCAGTATATCAGTATTTAAGCCATGACGTGATTGTTCTGCCCAGAGATACTTCCGTGTCCATCGGACCGGTGTTTGAACCGATCTGAGACAGGAACAACCACTAAAGTCTTATTTTACCACTTTCCTTGCAACAACAAAGCTACTGGACTCCCAAATCTGACTGTGACAGCCTGTCTGCCCCACATGGAATACTATCGCCATTTTATGTCATTGTATTAACTAAATCCTCCATTAGAGATCGTATTAATTCAGTGGATTTATTATCTCACTTGTACAGAACATTAATAATTCCACTCGAGGTGGAAGCATTAAGACCCATGTTAACCCTCAATGGCTTCTTTTCTTAAAAATAACGTTATTGTAATGTAAAAAGATTACAATGAGAAGCTGACGGGAGCTGGTGCCACTTGGACCCGGACGTAACGTAGGACTACAAAATTATGTCGGACTTAAATACCAAATTATCACGTGCCATGATAACAATGCCTGTATTTTGACTAGGCAGGGTGACCCGTTGTTGCCGGTTCCAAAATCGTCTCGAATGCCGGCATAATCTGCGCACATTCACACCAAAATTATATATACCGTTAAATTGCTAGCATAGCAAGCAAGTGCGAAGAATCAGGAATGGATCAACAATTGAAAGATTAAATCGGAGTGGAAACAATATGGAAGGGTGAGGTAAAGTACAGATGTGAGTACTACAACCAATTCAGTTCAATACTACTACTGTATGCATTGCTGTGCTTACTTGTATCGGGAATCTAGCCGTGGGCTCTCTCTCCGTGGGGGAGGGGAAGCGCTCCGGTCCGAGTCCGAGTCTGAGACGGGCTTACGGGGAGCACGGGAGGCACTGGAGGAGGGGCGCGGGGCGGTCCAGCTGTGGATCGAAGGAGTGGCTGCCCCCGAGCTCCCCCCGAGCCTGGGGAGGGTGGAGACTCCTGACAGACTCCTGGAATCAAATATGAGTAACACTTTCTATGAAGCCCATATTTATGCATATAAGAACGTATGTTTACTTTTCTAAATGCATGAAAGTGAAGTTGGTGAATTATGTGAAGTGGCATGAATACAAGTAAACACAAATGTTTTATTTTTTTCCTAAACCACTGACTTGTATTTATTGGAGTGGTCCCTGGTGTCAAGGCTGTCTCTCCTGGCAGGAGGTGGGGAGGCACTTCGATCGGACTCGGACTCTGACGGGACTGGAGGAGCAAGGTAGACAGTAAAAACAGATTGTTCCATTACATATTTCCAGCTGCTTCAGACAAACAAACAAGCTCTGCTCACACAGTAGATGTCGGAGCTTCGGTTACAGTCATTTCCCATGTAGACTCCCGTGAAAGCACAGCTCTGTGTCATCAATATTATCGACGGGGTGTCCCCCCGTTAATATTTCTAAGCTTCTGGGGGTGCCAGCTTTGGTTTGGTACTCTGGTTATCCGAGAACCTGTTTGTTTTTTTGAGCGTGTAATAGATAGACCGAGCCTGGATCTGTTAGGCGAGAGCTATTCTCTGCAGTACTGACCTCTGCGAGAGGGGTAGGCCTTGGCGGGAGGCCGGGTCAGGGTTGAGCGCACCGGGGATGAGTCACGGGACTTGGCTGGAGGCGGTGGTTCAGCTCTGGTTCTGGATTCAAAGATAGGCAGAGATTAGAAAAGGCATCCTTTCTATTCTTAGGAATGTACATGTAACAAGGTGAGGCGAGAACAACAAAGATGGCGAGCAAGACAAGTATGTGTGTGTGTGTGTACCTGCGTGTCCGTTTTTCTCTTGTGGGGGGGCGGGACATTCTGTCTCTAGGAGAAGGAATGTCTGTGTCGAGGTCTGAAATGTCTGACAGGAGAAAGATGGGCATCGTGCTTTAAGATGACATCACACGTTGGTATTTGACAACAATATCTCACACACAGTATCTCGCCACACACACACACAGTTTCTCCACTCACCCTCCAGCTCAGAGCTGCTGTTTTTGCGGCGGTCCTCCTCGCTGTTGGGGGCACTGTCCTCCACCTCTGGAATGCTGACCAGAAACTTGCGGTCATCCCTGAGGACCATCATGGTCAGTTTGCCCCTGCTCTTCTCCACAAGGTGCTTGGTCTCCAGCAGCGACAGGTTCTCTGTCGTCATGCCATTTATCTGAACACAGGGATAATAGGGGCCAAGTATGTGAATTGAAAAACAACAGTATGTATTTTCACAGTCGTACAACAAAAAGGAAAAACAATATCCATTCCAGGCTGCTACAATATTATTTTACTGATGCATCAACACAAATATCCTGACTACAACCATCTGAGAGAGCCGGATTCTTTATTCTCACCTTGAGAATAAGGTCTCCCTCTTGCAATGTGCCTTCTTTGGCAGCCAGGCCTGTTTCTGTCATGTGTTTAATGAAGATCTGACTGCCCAGCTTTAGTCCATATTCTGCAGACACAGGAAGACAACAAGATACGCCAATATTATTTCAGAAGCCGCCAGGTCCTTCCAAACAGCATAAGGATTTGGGACTTAAAGCACCACTTTTCAACCTACCTTCATATAATTGGTCCTCACTCATTTTTTTCTACACAGTCTGTGTCTCATAGGAGGGCTGTGGGCAGTTCATAAACTGTCCTCCATGCGCATCATCGATGGGGAATCCAATGCTAATAAAAACTGCAGGCTTTCTTTTCCTGAAAAGAAAGCCTGCAGTTTTTATTAGCATTGGATTCCCCATCGATGATGCGCAT
>OOFJ01058487.1:0-17649 GCA_900323375.1 Benthosema glaciale
CATACAGTATTCACCGACAGTCGAACATGTTATAATGACGTCACCTACAACACAAACATAGAGGGCGTACCAAATTGTCGACTTGACCGATTTCATTACTCATTATTGATATATGGAGAACCCCTCACTTCACGGAAGTGTGAACTATCACTGACGTCACCTGCAGCACAAATATAGAGGGCATGCCAAATTGTCGACTTGAACGATTTCATTACTCATTATTGATATATGGAGAACCCCTCATATCACGGAATATTGCGATATTGACTTTAAAAAAAAGTAAGAGGTAGAAGGTAGCAGTACTTACTTTACTTTATATTTCATCACACTAAAATAGATTTTACTTATAATATGCAAAAGACTCAGTGATACCCAGTAAAGTGTGTAAACTGTTGAAGACCTTTTGACCCAATTCTTTCTGTCAAATGGAGGCGGTAAATCTTCCTCCAATAGTGCTTCTATAATTGATATATTTTTATTCGATCAGCATCTTCATCTAAACCTTGCTTCCCTTTCCCCACCGTGTGTCAGAATGACTTACTGGACGTGGTCGCCAGTATCGATCTGTCCAAGAAAACGGTCAAGAGGATTAGAATCAACTTCGTCTTTGCTCTCATATACAACCTGGTTGGCATTCCCATCGCTGCAGGTAGGTGGCAGCAGACCACACATTGTCATGATTGTTTGCAAATGTAGCCAGAAGGGTGACTGTGTTCACTGGTGGAAAGTAACCTAGTACATTTATTCAAGTGCTGTGCTTAAGTAAAATTACTTAAGCACAGCATAAGTAACTTTACTTTTACTTGAATTGAGGATATCCATTTTTCAGTGCTTAATAGTTTATCTCAGAGGCAAATGTTGTGCTTTGTTGAAAACGTTAGTGTAAGTTACTTTTTGAAATTGTAATTTTTGAAAATGTAAAAAAAGATAAAGAGAACATTCTGCATAATGAGTACTTTTTCTTTTGGCCTTGTTAGTATGTTTTGATGAACATTTCTTTACTCAGTCACTGTGGTATTCCTACTTTTACTTGTGCTTCTTGCCGCACTGACTGTGTGTTGTCATTGTGTGTGTATGTCAGGTGTGTTCCTTCCCATTGGTCTGGTGTTACAGCCCTGGATGGGCTCTGCTGCCATGGCTCTGTCGTCAGTCTCTGTAGTTATGTCTTCTCTACTACTCAAATGGTAAGACATGTTTATCCTATTTTATACTTACAGTAAGCTATTCAGTCTAGTATTGAATATAGCAATGAATATCTGTTCCATTACATCCTTCCATACTATCTATGCTTCCTCCATACAGTTACACGAAGCCCAGTGCAGAGAAGTTGGAGTCCCAGCTGTGCAGCGGTCCCAGGAGGCCGGGCAGCCTGTCCGACGTCAGCGTTCACATCGGCATCGGCGAGCTCCGCCGCCCCTCCCCCAAACTCAGCCTGCTGGACCGTATCATGAACTACAGCCATGTCTCCATCAATTCCATGCGCTCCGACAAACACTCCCTCAACAGCATGGCGCTCAGCGAGGCCGACAAGCACTCCCTGCTGGTGAGCGGAGCCCTGTGCGACGAGGAGTTTGTCTGAGCAAGCCCCGAGGGCCAGGTCAGGCCTTTTGTACTGTATGCTACGCTAAGCTAACCTGATCTAGGGGGGAGAGGCGAGAGGTTATAATGGTCCGTCTCTATCTAGTGCAGGAAAGCCCTCCGGGGCAGAAGCTTTTCTCTGTAGCGATGATCCTCTAACGACATGCACTTCAGACATGCTGGAAGTCACGTGCATACAGCGCGCTTCTGGTCACCGCTGTCCTCAGGTGGAGGGGACAATGTAGCAGAGTGGTCCGGTGGTTCCCAACCTGGGGTCCGGAGGCCCCTCTTGGTGCCAATGATCGTGGGGGTGGGGGGCGGCGTGAGGCCTTGTCTGTTGTCTGTTTGGATTAGACCAAAATAGTTGCACAAAATCATAACTTGATCTCATCCACTGAATGTATTTTCTCAGTACAATTTCTCATACAGATCCTTTTTTTTCCTCAAATGTTTCAACAATAGCAGAAATGACAGAGTTCACAACATGGCAGAATGTGAGCTTGTAAATCAGCTATTTCTGATATTCGTTGTAGAAGTATTTAGGGCTTAATTGGTTAACATGGTAAAAGTGTGTGCATGCTTGGTTGTGTGCATGCGTAATTGTGTTTATAGCCATTATACGTGCAGGGGGTGGGGGCTCCAAGGAAAAGAGGTTGGGAACCACTGACACAGAGATCCACATGTAGAGGGACGTCCTCTCAGAGACAATCTGTAACATCAATCCAAAGACACGGTGCCTCATGTAGGAGTTGACACTTCAGTCAACTTATAAGACAATGGAGAGTTGTTTTAATGCTGTTGTATAGTACAATTCTAATACAAAGACTATTTATATTATCTTTTATTTATCATTGTTTTCATTACATTGTACACATAGGAAAATTAAGTTGTGTGTCTGACTACAGACGTTTGTTGAGAATGAACTAAGTACACACAAAATGTCATTCTCAGTGTTTTTTGTTTTGTTTATTTTCCAGTTACTTGTGAAAAGTGTTGTTCGACAAAGTACATTAGCCTGTAGTAGAGTTTAGTTGTTTGTGTAAAGTAAATGTTACCCAAGTGCCAATCTATATGCCACTCTGGCAAAGTCCAAGCACATTCCAAAGATAGCACTTTGCTGAGGCGGAAGGGCCAGATTACCTTGAACCGAGAGAACAGACTGAACCGTGATAAGTCACTTCGAATCAGACGCCATTGTTCTGAAGAGGTTCAACAGGAGGACAGACTGGAAAAAAATTAAGCCATAGTTTTCTCCCTCAGTAGTTTAGCCACTTTGACCCTGGTGCCTTTATTCTGGGCACATTTTCAATGCAACACATTGGAACACAGGTTATTATTTGATTTCCTGAAAAGTAACCGCTTCTGCTCGGCAGAAATGATGGATGGATAGTTTGGATACTGCTGTCTCTCTACAGTCCGCCAGTGGAATCAAGACATGACTGTTATGCTTCATGTCATCATTGTTGTTGAACCATATTATAATGCAAAAGTATAACATTTGCATTCACCCAACTTTGTCTTACGACAAATCATGGAGGCAAACTATATTGGGGATTGTTTTTGCGATATTTTAGAAATGGTTGCATAGCGTAATGACGTGGCCAAAATAAGGAGGCCAGGGTGAAAGTGGTTAATTTCTGGGCCCAGTTGAAACTATAGGCTCCACACACTGTCCTATGATCCCGTCCCTGATCATCTGTATTGTAGATGGATGGTATAGTCATCTGGCCGACTCAGTGTTGTTCTATCTTTTCGAACACGATCTAATTTAGTATCTCATGAAGACACACATAGACACACAGTGGTCCAGTTATTATGTGTTACTTGGTATGGATAGAACTGTAGTTACATGCTAAGTGAATTGTGTTTTGATTGCAATGAAACATTTGCTGGTTACAAAGTAGAACTAGTGCTACATTTCCACATATCCGATGGAAAATAATACCAAAATGTAAATGCATTGTTTTTTTTATTCTGTCCAAACAATAAGTGATGCATTGTTTTATCTTTTTGAGCTTTTATTCCAAGAAACATGTCATTCATTCCTGTGTGTGTCCATAAGGTTTATATTGGATGTATCACCCTAGGGTGAGTACAGGTGAAATGCAGTTACCACAAACAAGTTACGTAAATTTGAGTTTAAATTAAAATATTGCCTATAAAGCACAGATTTAATTAATTGTAATTATTATTGCAGTCCCTGCTGTCTGTGGATACTTTGTATTAAGTCTTCAGTACAGACACGTGAGCGGTGCGCCATTCACCATATTGCCTGTCAGGTAATTTTATTTATCAGTTTTATTTTTTGCACTGCACTGGTTGGATGGTTCTGGAGATACAGTACGTGAAGGGCTTCATACAGACTATAGATGCGATGGACGTTGAGATCCAGTCAGTGCAGGCTGAGACTTAGCTTTGTGGAAATAAACAAGTATAACTTGTGTATCTTTTCTGTAACCTTGTATCATAAAAAATCAACAGAGGTTATCTGTTTGCTGTGCATTTTTATCAGGTCTTTGTGAAACCAGAAGATTACCTGTTAATCATAATGTCTTCACTTTGCTTTCTACGTCCATTTGTGTCAAATAAATTATTTCCATCAAAACCTGCTTTATCCAGCTTTGTTTATGTACATGTTTGACAAAAGCATATCCAGTTTTCTGTGTTGGTGGATAACCTTGGAATCACAGTTAAGAACCTCTAACTGCGTCTGACACGATTTGTGTGCCGGTATGTCAGAGAGAGAGAGAAATTAATGAATAATTGATAGAAATGATCTTAGCAGGCTCTGTCCAATTTGAACCAGAGGGTGTCCATTTGTAGTCCATTTGTTACTCTGTATTTCAATTTATCTCTGCATTTGCAAAAAACAAAACAAAAAAATGAATAAACAGAATGTTTAAAAATGAACGACACCATATCCTCCATGCATGATTTAACCAACTATTTTTTTTAATTTCATCTTGTAGTTAGTCTCAACATTACAGCATCTCAATCCAGTGTACTGCAAAACAATTAGATACAGTTTTCTCATTATGTACTTAAAAAATAATCATTTCAATTGATATAAAGTAAACTGAATGACTTATTCCTTTTGAGTGGATTTGTATCGCTTTGGCTATCATGAGATTTGAGATGATTTGGCTGATTGAAAGCCTGAGGAAAATGTTATTTATTGAGTTACGTTTACTAAATATTTTCAGCATGTTTATCTAGCTATAGTTGAGGTCAGAATTCAAATATCCTGAATTCTGAAGGGTTCCAGAGAATTCACTTCACATCTTGTCTGAAGTCCCTCTAATCAAGCATATACTGTGGTTGAGCAGTCATTTCTAATTTCAAGGACCACCGTAAGAGTTACAGACTTGTAAGGGTCCATTTGGAATCCTGGTGGTCCCTGGGAGCCCACTTTGAGAACTAATGAGCCATGTGCACAAGAAACACAATGTCAAAGAATAGCATTATTAGTGACATTTACGAAAATATGCAGTTCAAACCTGTCACAACATTGTGCTTCCACAGTCTTTTATACACAGCATTACATGTAGTACCAGTGTGTTTAAGACTATAACCGTTGTAATTTAATATGCTACATTCAGTCACTAATTAACACTAGAATAATGAGCCTCACTTCAATCAGTTACTACAGGAAACAGCTGCAAAGCTGTGGGTTCTCTCTGAAAACACTGACAACCTCAAATAAAGTTACTGTACCTACAGTATACAACAATATGCAAATAGATACTTTCAATACTTAAACATTTAACACCTTACAGAAACCACAAACTGGTGAGGAGAATCAAGATTGAACAAAAGTAATGGAATGTATACAGCAAATTTACTAAATTAGTTTTTCTAATTTGTGCGTTAATGTCATGTATGTATAGGGATCATCTATGTTCCCTCAGCCCTATGTTCCCTTATGCTTTAGAATTTCACAGCTTGAACTTTGGCGACTGCACACTTGCTGTGGATCGAGGTAATCAATGCAAACAGGAGAAATCAGTCATCCACACACATTCAGGTGGTGCCACTGTCTGGACAAAACTGTGTGAAAAGGTGTCATATAATCCCATGAGGCATGGGCCACGAGGTGGCATGACGAAGAATCCATTCATTACAGTAGTATACACTACAGACAGTTACAGCAGCATGTGATTCTGGTGGCTACTTCACTTGGAAAGTAGCCAACTGAGTTATACTTACATATTCATTGAGTCGACATGGTCAGCACTTAGTCATTTCTGTTTCTATATTAATTTGCTTAAATCCTGCTAACGGGTGCACAGGTGCTGAAGGAACATAAAGCTGTCCCCCTTATATCTCTGGCCTAATCACGGGGAGAAAAAAAAACAACGTAATTCTAAAGAGAGAGAGAAAAAAGGATTTGTTGAAGATTTGTTAGTCTCATCTCATTCCTTGATTTTAAAACTGGCCAATACATTTCAGTGAATGTTAAAATAGAATGTTACTGAGGTAAGAGACCTAGAATTCAAGTTATGAGTGAAATATTCATGGTTCTATTCCATTAATGCAGGTGTGTAAAGATGTTGGGCGTTTGTAATGTATTCCTCTGAGTAAGAATTATGTAGTGCAACAATCTGTTAATCTCTGTCCAAACATGAAAGGCTGACATTATCATTTGGGACTGTGAGATGGCTCACACCAATTATACACCCGATTCATCTGCCTGCCAACCAAATCCACTGTCATAAAAACAGAAACATTTACACATAACACTGGCAGTGGAGACTTGTCCCAAACTTCTGCCGAATGCTTCTACTGCTGTGTTTAGAACAATACCACTTCATATCACGCTGTAGTCAGCAGTAGTTTATCTCAATCTATTCTTCACATCGGAATCTACCGTGGGAGTCTAATAACTAGGTCATTTTTAGGATTAGCAGACTTTTGGCAAAGTGTCTAGTCTATGATTTACAAGATGTTAATGGTGAAAACATGGCTTTTGATAAGTAGCACCTATATCTTTCTTGCCTTGAAAGGAGTCAATACCTCAAGAGTGTTGTATGTACGTGTACGTATATATCTTAGTCTACTCATTTCAGGAATATCTAGAATATCTGTCTCTCTGTCTTTACTCATATTAGGAATGTTAAGGCCTATTCATAGTCCAGTTTTCGCTGAAGAGGTGACCACCGAAAAGTACAACATGACGTCACGCCACGGTGGTCACCGCTCACACAACACATGTCTCTATTTTTACTAGCCACCGTTTCGGGACACACCTCTTATTTTACCTTGTTCTTTCTTTCTATCTCTATTCTTATTCCTTTCCTAAAAAACTTGAATGATGGGATTGGGAGCTTCAAGCTTGTAAAAAAAATACAAAAAGGAAAAAATACACAATTTTACCCATGTGACAAGAAAGCTGAAGGTCAGTGGTAGCCAAAACTAACCACTATGTCTGCACCTAATCTTTTGTCATCTACTGTACCTAAAAGTATACGATATAACACAATATTAGGTGTGCCTTAGAGGCTCAGTGTGCCTATAATAAGTGGCATTAAGCCATAAAAGACCTTGTCCCCCAACCACAGATGAAAAAAGGCACAGTTTTAAAAAAGAACGGTAGATGGGAGTGAGGTATTTGCTCCTTTTAAGGCAAGAATATATGAAAGCAACTCATCCTAAACACTTATATTGTCCCTAAGAAAGTCTTGACAGAGATTGTGCGGTTTTGGCACGTTACTTTTGTCATACTTAAATTAAATGTGACTGTTTTACAGTGAGCAATGACAAACCGGTCATTCAGCTGTCCTGAACAAAGCCCTGATGAGTTCAAACACACAAAGACTCTAGAAGCCCCTGGAATGTGATGCCATGACTGTAATGTCATGCTTATGAGTGATTTGATCATGAGCACCTTTTGGCGAGCACAATAAATAGTAGCCTGTGACAGAAGATTCATTACATTAAGACAGTGATTTCCCACTGATGACATGGTATTTCTTGTTGGTTCCGTTGATCCAGGCCAAACCCCAATTGACTGATTGATCATTAAAACATCTGACCACTATCTGTAACACGGCAGCAGATGTCCGGTTACACGGTTTCCGTGTTAAGTGGTTTCATAGTTTCCACTGGGCCCTGATCCAGAGAAGGTTGGGAACCACTGCATTAACACATTATGACATTAAAAGAAACATGTCACATTGTGACGTCACCATTGTTACATTACATCGTTAAGTTAACCTCGCTGGTGACATCACAACATCTTATTGCGGAGGGAGGAGCCCTGGATATATTAATCAACTTCCATACATTGTTGTAAAGGCTTGGTGAGATTCATTCATTTGGCAAAATGAACTTGTTAATTCTAAATGTGCGTAGCGAGAGGTTATAATAGATAGAGCGGTGTCTTAAACCTCATTGTAAGGGAGATTTGGCAGATACTGAGTGAGTAATAATGTATGGTCTGTCGCATGACCGTGTGGCACGCAGACAATACCAGATTTACAAGTTGTAATCTGGTATTTTCCGAGCGCCACGCTGTCGTACAACATTGTACATTAAGCTTAAGACGTCTTTGAGATACAAACAGATTGTGGTGACCCCATCAAGTAACACAGGTCATAAAATAAAATGCAAATGGCTTGGCAGCAGCATACATCATTTAAGCCTAAAAACAAATACTGCATGAGTTTAAAAAATAAAGGTCTGACGCTTCATCAAGGTCCACTGTGAATAAATCTTCTTTTGCACAAAATTATCCGACGATCATTACAGATAAAACATTAAAATAAAACGTCCTGGGAAGTGCACCTGAAATGAAGACAGAACATCAAACTTAACTTTGGCACGTTGACTAATGAGGAGGACCGGAGGAGAGCCGAGGAACGTGCTGAGCTGGGCGGCTACGCAGCAACGTGACACATGGCGGCTACGAGGTGCATGGCAGTGATTCCATGAGGGGGGGCTGAACGCTCATAGTCCTTTGTTGAAGTAGACCCTCTCAACCCCCGGATGGTTGGCCCGGATCTTCTCCTGAAGCTCCGCTTCCAAACCGCTCACTGACATGGAGCTGCGGAACGCACACACATAGAAGAGGTGGCATGAACTGACTGCACCTCTGCTGTGCTGCTGATGCTAAAATCACTGTCTCTACTAGGGTGGTGAGTGGTGGCCAGTGGTGTACTTTGACTTAACCTGAGTATTGCCATTATTTTGTACATGTCAACTACATTAAATCTCAGGCACATATTGTACTTTTTACGCTACTCCAGTGTAAGTTACTGTACTTTACAGATTTAGATTATTAACCACTTATTATTCTATATACCAATACATTTGTACTTTTACTCAAGTAACATTTTGAATCTTCTTTAGTTCACCCAAAAAGGTGAATTATTTTCTATCGATTACACACCCCATGAAGCCCTGAATTCTTCGTTTTTTGTCGCATTCCTAAGCCAATAGTTTTGTGACCAGCGAAGACTCAAAAAGTCTCCATTGTACATTAAGTACAACACCTGAGTACTCTATCCACCAGTGGTGGTGAGAACAAGATGACTATAAGGTATATCACATGACGAGGTTTATATTACACAGCTGGATGAGTCATAACTGATAGAAGATATACGGTATGTCTATACTAGGGAAGACAAGGCAGGCAGGAGCAAGTGGTACAGATATGATAAGAGAAAAGAGAAAAGCACATAATTCAAACACATTATCGATACAGTATGATTACACAGTTTAGGCTTAACGCTAAAAACGTATTTTTTTAAAATGATTGATAATCCGGTTGCATCACACAACAGAATTATCTCTTCGCCCATTAAAACCGGGAAAGCATCTGTGTCATCTTAGCGTCGTGCTATTCAAAAGTAGCGGGATCAGATCAGATACAAGCTCAGCTTGTACAACTGTTATTTTGAACATTACAGTTAAAGGTACAGTTATGACATAGTTTCTCGTCTCACTAGCCTCGTCTCCTCTCTAAATAAAAGCAAAGACTGCCTAAAATAATTAAATAATAAACATCCATACATCCAGCAACATCCTATCTACATCGAAACACAGCGTGTCTAAGCATGTTGACAAGGCTGGCTCATTGTGGAGTTAATCAACCCTCACAATCACAGTGTGGTATTTTAGACTGTACAAGTTTCACACATCTTTCACTCACCTCTTTTGTGGGAATAAAGCGCAGCACAGCGGCGTGGCAAACACCAGACTGAAACACAAACACATTACAATCAAACATTTGGATAGAACACTTCCTATTTCCCATTTCTTTACTTGTTTTTGGTATCTATCATTATCTATATCCCCATTAGGACCACATATATACTTTAAATGTGTGAAGGACATATTTTTCGTTTCAGCTGTTCTTTTCTAAGTTAAAATTTCAGAAGAACTTGCAAATGGTTGTCGTATCAGCAGAAGCATCGGACCACTCACCAGAATCCAACCAGGCCGACCTGAATGGGTGCACTCATCCATGGAAACCTCTGAAAAGACCAACCAGAGAAACACAAAGGTAGCGTGACTCCATTCACTCCTCTGAGGCAGGACACTCTTAAAATTCCTCAGTGTTCATTTCACCTAGAGAGTTGTGTACACATGTAGTGTACACAACTCACAAGTGTTTAGATTTAGAAATATTAAGCTTCAGAAAGATGCTTACCTTCAAGAAGGCCTTCTTTTCCAAATGGTTCATTAAAAATGGTGGGATAGCTGAAGGAGAACATTAACATTTCAGTACAATGCAAAACATAATCTATGTGCAATCCATCAATCAAACTTTATTTACAGCCGTAGTCGATAAAATAGATACAAACAATTAAAAAACATACAAAACAATAAAAAGATACAGGAGTTCATAAAAAATCTAAAAATCTCTCAAAAGGAATCTATAAGAGGCACACATACCAGTGTTTCCACATGAGAACGGTATCTAACTGTGCTAAACCTGGGATTGGTGAACACCTTAATCACCTCATTATGAGACCCATCACATCTACATTTAAAACTGAACATAAGGTTTCTCAAGAGAGCCTGGACGGTGATTAGACCATAGTTGCAGAATAGCTGACTAGCACTGCCACCCCTAGGCTTCTTCAGGAGAATCCTGAGAGTGTCATTGTAAACCACTACACGTTAAGCTTGCACAATATCCTTTTTTTTTTATAATTCACCCATAAGGGGGCTGTATACAGCAGGGTGCTGTATGCTCTAGATAGATTCAATTTGAGCTCATCTGAGCAATAGTGCAATTTCCTGGCAAACTTGTTGCACACCATCTTCCATCTTTACATTAATGATGTGCCCCCAAATGTTTACAACAGCTGTATACAGAGAGGAGACCTGACAAGTAGAACACTGGATTTTTTGTTTCTGGTCCTACTTGGTCCTGCAAATCAAAACCACGTTATTTTTGGCATTGTATTTTACCTCAAACTTAACCCCATATTCTGAGGTATGTTCAGTACCTGCACTACTCACTAATCGTCACCATACATAAAATGTTCATCAAGGTGTTACCTATCATGCAGCCAGTCGTACACCCTCCCATCAGCCTTGACAGGTCATCCATGTACAGATTGAAGAGGGCTGGGGACAGAAGTCCCCCTGCCGTACCCCATTGCCTACACTGAAGTAGGGGGAGGATAGGCTGTTCCCCCATTTTACCCGCAAACTCTTCTTGGCATAGTATGCCAGGAATCAGGATACGTATAATGTATCCAGGCACACCCCTAAAATCACTTAGCCTGTCTAGTTGTAACCTTTCAAGCAAGCACTTTAGACCAGGGGTTTTCAACTGGTGGACGAGGGACCACCACCCTGACTTAGAATCAACCTGGGGGCCACTGTTGTGTTGGGTGGGGATATGGCCTAAGATTTGTGCTTTTGTAACACTTGCTATGCAATGCATCCCATATACATCCCACTGTTTCTCAACCAATGGTCCATTGACTATAATTTCCTATAATAATGACTCAACCAGACAATCCGGTCCACTTCCCCTTCTAACGCCCTTTTTTCTGTTGAATTCATTGACTCCCAACTTTTCAGTAAAATGACTACATGGACGGTCATCATAGGTCACCAGGTCATTCAGTTCACTGTGTCTTGTGGAAATGTCTTTCCAAAAGACAGTAACACTGAAAGTATTAATATGCCTTCCTACTGACATCAGGGACCTCCATAGTGGCCATATATGGGATGTGACATCAGCCACGTCCTTATATGGGCATATATGTGTCCGGACACAAACTCACAGACAACTTGAAATCTAATATTCATACCCATTCCTGGAGAGGCCATGAGGATTCTAGAGACGACCACCTGACTGATGGCCTGCTGGGCCGCGTTGGTTGACTCTCCTAACCTGTTGTCATTCTCGTCTGTAATGGGGATGCCGTGTTTCAGCTCCCTGCAAACAACACATCCCATCAAGTCACCTGATTTATACTGCCACACATTGTTTAAAGTACAAATTATACATTAGAGAGTAAACGATGCAAAAAGGCAAAACTATATGCATTATACAGAGTCTGTCCTTCTGTGTTGGCGCACGTGCGTGTGTGTGTGTGTGTGTGTGTGTGTGTGTGTGTGTGTGTGTGTGCTGGACTGGTGTGTTAATGCGTGTGTTAGAACAATCAACATTAATGTCTGTGCGTGCGTGCGTGCGTGCGTGTGTGCGATCGTGCGTGCGTGCGTGCATGCATACTACCTCTGTCTCATCAGTGGGATATTGATGCAGTTAGCAGCAGCTACAGCAGCAAAGGGAACGAATCGTCCAAACAGAGGAGAGATGTGCTACAAGAGAATTGTGAATAAATCACTGTACGTTCCTCATGACAGAGAGGCTATTTACTGTATGCCCAACTAATTTCACCACGTCATTACAGTAATTAAACATAATCTCCGCCTCCCAGCCTTTCTGGTGGTGGTGATGAGAACAATGGGTCGTTACATGAACGGATTACCTTTGTTAGTGCGTTGAGTCCCAGAGCAGTGGCGACTGCCCCTGTGGTGGCCGACACATAGGCTGTGCCAAGCTGACTGCAAACAGAAACAGATGTGTTCTGGTTACACATCAAGACAAAGCTCGATAGATGGAGGATTCAAATTATCACCCTGTGCCCATATTCTAAAACTGAGGTTTTCAGCTGGTGGCTTGTGGACCACTGGTTGTCTTTGAAGAAAGTACATGTGTTTTCTGGTCATGCATTCAGTAATGCAGGAAAGTGAAGATTTATTTTACCTGACTGATATAGGGGCGTCTCCACTCCTGTTGGTGTAATTGACTATTGCGTTGAAGGACTGATTGATCCATTGCCATAGAACTACTGCTGGAGTCGTCCTGTAGAGAGTACACAGGAAACAGAATGTTATCTCCATAAGCTGCACTGTACAAGAACAGATTCAGGTGTGTTATGGGTATATACTCTGACATCACAATAACTCATTTCCAGGTGTTTTGCCTCGGATGGACATGGTGTATGAGGTTAGGTTTAGGCATAGTTTCTGTGAGGTTACGGTTAGGGACGGGTTAAATTAAGGCAACCGTGCAAAACACCAAGGAAAGAGGGTCTTCTGTTCTGCGTCAGAACTCAGAAGCATTGTAGACAACATGCCTGGTAGCAAATATGCGTCAATTTCCACATTGTCTTGTGGTTTGTGGGCAGCAGTGGTGGTTTCCTGGTTTGTAGTTTGTTTGACTGTTCCCTGTTCAGGGCAATCAATTCATTATCAGTGGAAACAAAATTAGGTACCGGTTCAACCCTAGTGGAAAAGGGGTCTCAGAGTTATAGACCTGTAAGGGTCCATTTGATTCTGAGTGATGGTAGAACATTGAAGGTGTTTTGACTGTTTCTCGTTATACACCACGAGCATGAAGAATGAATATAAAAATATAAATATTTCACATTCAACTGTTCATTTGGTGCCTGATGTGCCTCTAGGAATGATGCCTCATTCATAGAGTATTTATGCTTTTATTTGTGCATAAAATGTTACTTATTACATCACTTTATCGCCTCGTTACTGCAGACTTCAGAGGAAGAGCTCTCACTTGTAGAAGGTCATCATGCACCCGGTGATGGTCATGTTCATGGGAACCTGTGCCGACATGCGTCCAATCAGGACCATCTTCTCGCCGGTGTCTGGGTGGAAGGCGGAGTCGAAAATATATTTGGCCCTCCACAGTTCATCTTCTGTCAGGCCCGGAGACACCACACCTTGTCTGAAAGGCATTTAATATTCAATTATGATAATAAATTAACAAAATAACATGAATAGCAATTATAATAGCAAACAATAATTAATACATGTGAGAACATGAGAATTAAGCCATTATTATCAGGATTCAGTGGAACTGGATCACAGCTTAGACAAGTAACTATAAAATTAACTCTGAGATGGTCAGGACTCCCACACGGGCAACAGAAAAAATATATATGCCAAGCGTGAGCACATTCCTCTGACTCATATACATTGTCACTTTTGCTAGATAGAGGTTTATTGACAATATTGCATTACATGAATGAATGTATATGCATGAATATTGCATATAATTTCCTGTCTGGCTTGTTGCTGTTTTGCTCTTTTGTCCCTGGGCCTGGGGCAGTTGGTTCTCTAAGGTTTGTGGTATCTGTGTAGGATCTCGGCTTACCTGTACTCAGAGATGATTTTGTGTGCATGTTCTAGTTGTTCGTTGGTTAGCAGGATGTTCCTGGGGTCTGTGACAGTAAAGAAGTGTTTGGCTCGACCCATAAAGGTGCTCTGGTCCCATCGTGGCTCCTTGATGTTTATGGTGGTGGATAGCTCTGCTGCCATGTTTATTATCTAAGGATATACGCAAACAATAACACCTGTATCAAGTTTTATATAATGCACCATCTTTGGAAGGATGTTCATTAGTGCAGCTAAATGAAACAATGACTCACGTTTCAGATAAACTTTCACAAGATGTTGAATTTTAAGGCAGCAGCACATTTTGAGTATCTGTCTCATAGGTCGTAATATCAGTAGACACTTAACCTCGCATCACCAGGCTTCCCACTGCGGAGGAAAGCCTGGTATTCTAAAACTGTAGCTGTGTGATCCGGTTTAGAAACAAGGAAACAATCATTGTTGCAATCCCTAGTTAGAAAGTCTTGTGAAAATGTTCCTCCCTGAATTACCATGCTGCTGATTCAGCATTATGTTGCTATGGCGATGGCTGACCTGACACAAGAGTTCTGAAGTGCTCACACACCCTCACCCATCCCCCAAAATGTGACTGTAAACTGGTGAAAAGTGGACTTGTGCAAGTAGAGTATTATGTGCACTGTGCTGTGCGCATATACACAAATCAATGTACTGTATATAATTGATTAGTTCATTAACTGTTGCACCATTTAAGGGGGACATGTGGGCCACAGTAGGCTCAGAGAGACAGACAACCACCAAAGGGGGGCTACATGGATGATGAAATTCCTCTTGGAATTGCATCCAAGATGGCCGCTGCACTGTCAATAATAAAACGAGAATTCCGTGTGGAACCAAGCATATCTATGGAACCAAGTGGCTTCAGCCTCCAGTGCTGTTACTGTGCCTTAATTGAATTAAAAGGCCATGAGGTTCTCACAAGACCGAGAGTCCCCCACCTCCTTATTCACTGTTGTTCTGCATAGGTCAGGATTTATATATTTAATAAATAATTATTGTGCACAATGTGCAGTAAGGGTTATTATGAAACGCCAGTTGTATAATGCTGCAGTAATGGAAAGTGACATTGTGTCAGTCAGAGGGAGCAGAATCTGAACTTTGTCCCGCAGACGGCCTTTGATCTATAACCCCCAGCACCTGCCCCCCTCTAAGCCAATCAAACGCGACCTGCGTGTCTACACATTAACTAATACACCTTAAAGCCGCAATCCGTAAACTGAATGTATGTACCGAATAGGGCCTACTTTTTTTTTTAACCAAGCAACATGGGTAGAGCATGTTGTTAATGCAATTATAGCTACATCATTGATCTGCAGTGGTTGGAGGTGGCCTCATAGGCTGTCGGGTAGAAGAACACCCAGCCAGGCCTATGGTTGACTGACTCACAAGTAGACCTACTGCCATTGATGAGCAGTTGAGCACATATACAACTACAAGGCCAATATAACAGCAGGGAATCCGGCGTTGAAGCGATAGATGTTTGGTTTCCCACGGGGGGGGAGAATGTGAGTGAGATATGGATGGATATGGGTTCGAATCTCCGTTGCTTTGCGATGCGATTACCTCCCCGTTACTCCGTGGTTTATGGGCCATGTGATACAATTTACGGATCGCACCTTTATTAACGCGCTGGCTTCATAGCAACCCGTTTCATTCATTTCATTCATTTAATTACGCAGAACTTTCACATTCGGTGACGGACGGTGACAAAGCAGGCTGATTAACTGACAGCATCAAGCTTCATTAGACCCGTTATTTTTTTTTCTACCATCCTGTCAGACCGCGGAGTATATAATATAACATTCAAATCTAGGCTTTTTTTTTTGTCCAGTCCGACACTGACCAGCCAGATCTGGACCAGATCACAGCAGCACGTCGATACGTTTCAGCATCAAGCGGAACGTGTACAGCCCGTTTATGCTGTCGTTATTAACCAAATAGTCTATTTATTGTCTATTATTAGTTATTACTATTAGTCATGATAAAATCCACACGTCGGTCACCACAGCAGTATCTTGTTCCGTGGTGTTGTGGTTTATACGAGTCTCATCTCATCCAGCTGCCACATCCACACATCATCCTCCACTAGTCCACTCAAACACATCCTTCCATCCAGATGTGACGCACGGAGCCGCGGCGTGACAGTCGATTGACACAAACGTCTGTCTTTACTAAAGAAAATACAATGCATGCATGATTTATTTTATAATGTCACTTACTGCACTGTGCCTGTGGGTTCTCTCCGTGTTCTGTCACCAGTCAGTCACCACGGTCTTGGCTGTCCCCAAAACAGGCTCAACGAAGCTAATTTGTCACGCAGCAGCGTCAAGGTGGACGTAGTGAGCAGACCGAGAGACATCCGCCACCAGTGGGAGGAATCTCCATTTCAAATTAAAAGCTTTTCCATAGCACACTTTTACCTTTCTTTCTTTCTTTCTTTCTTTCTTTCTTTCTTTCTTTCTTTCTTTCTTTCTTTCTTTCTTTCTTTCTTTCTTTCTTTCTTTCTTTCTTTCTTTCTTTCTTTCTTTCTTTCTTTCTTTCTATTATAGCTGAAGTATAAAATATACGTTGTATTGTAGTTAACAGATTATTACAGTATATTTTTTAATAGAATATATTACAGGAAAAACACTATATGTTGGCTTTAACATTCATACAATGCTGTATACTCCCCAAATATAATATGTCTACAATATCTGGTCTCTGATTAGCAAATTTACTGGAATGAATATGATACCTAGCTAAACATTATAAAATTAAGAGAATGTTGATATAGTGCTAGTGCTACATTCTTTTGTTCTACTATCTGTTTTCATTCTGAAAATAAATCTAATTAAATTGACTATCGTTGACAAGTTACATTATTCTACAGACATTTTGCTTGGCAGTTAAACATTGTAGTGACTACAAGCTTCATGTGTGCTTTTATTTTCAGACACATCCGTTATTTCAATTACCTTTTCATTTACTTTACTATCAAGTACTGTAGTAAATTATTAATAATTGACAGATGACGAAACATAACATATTTTGACTTCCAGTCTAAGCAGGCTGGAAGTCCCTAAGATTTGTAAAAAAAAAAAAAGAAAAAGAAAAAAAAAAAAGTCAACATGACAGTTTTCTAACAGGTTTAAGTAAGATATTAAACAATGTTCAAATACCATTTATACTAGTGTTTACTAACACTACATCTGTTGGTCTGACCTCCCTCTCTGTCGCGTCACACACACACACACACACACACACACACACACACACACACACACACACACACACACACACACACAATAATGAGAAACTAGCTATAATCAAAACACTATTGCCTGTTGGCTTTAAAGGGGCATCCCACCCATTTTCAACATTTTGCTATGTCATATACCTTAGAGTTGT
>OOFJ01058489.1:0-11593 GCA_900323375.1 Benthosema glaciale
ATTATTATTATTATTATTATTATTATTATTATTATTATTATTATTATTATTATTATTATTATTATTATTATTATTATTGTTGTTGTTGTTGGTTGTTTAACACAAAGATAAATATCTATTATAGTTATAACATGATTTATTTTTCTCTTGATGTTTCGAGTGGTGAATCTTTTTAACCTCATGTCTTGCTTAACCTGGCATTCAGTAATTAGTCTGACTCTGCTCACTACTGTCTGCTATAGCCATTAGGCAGCTCTGCTCTGCAGTGGTCGTCTGTAGCCCGACTAGAGAGTGCATTATTTCAGCTATGGCAATTGAACAAAGATTCCAGCCTTGAAAAGTCATCCTTTGTACTTTTGAAAAAGTACTTTTAAAGTATGTTCCCCACTGTTGCAAGGAAAATAAATCATTACTGTGCTTTCAAAATGTTAATGCGTTCAAGCTTTTGGTACTGTCACGGCTTTATTCTAGTTTATATCAGAGAACAAAACACTTAAAGGGAAACCAAAAAGTATGGCATTTAACGATGATTGTGCATTGCTTGACTTAGGGTTTTCCCATTTATTTCTATGCCCTGTCTGGGTGTAAGCGTAATGAGGAATTGATACAGTAAATTGACCCAATATTCTTTTTTGCTATTAACTTAACCGGTCGGCTATTGCACCACAACGTTTTACTGCAACCTGGGAAATATTAACAAAATAGTACTGCATTAAACAATTTTATATGGTCTTCATGGCATTGGAAGTCATATAATAGGAGAAATTTGAATGTCCACTATTTCCCCAGTCATACTAAACCATTGTGAACCAATTTGTGACTGTAAAAGTTAGCATCTTCAGTGTTGCGGGGCCAGAATAATGGCAGACTGAAATTAGCCTTGGAATCCTGTTGGCGTATGGCAGCCTGCCAGCAGACCTCAATTACAATGCTGCAGGGCCAGAAAAAAGGGAGGTAGACTGCATGGAGCCCTTTAACTCTGCTGTAGTACTCTGTTCTGTTCGGTTCTGTTCTGCCACTCTGTCACCATCATGGCCCGGAGCCTGCAGAGTCACACAGGAGATAGTTACTGTTGTAGCACCCACAAGCGCACACTCCTTGTGCGCTTGTGCATTCCGTGTGCATGTGTGTGTGACTGTACACTCACACCCAGATGTATGATGATTATTTCCATGCAGGTATGACCAAAACCACCTTTAAATGTTTTCAGTTTTCACAATACGGTGCAGAATTACTGAAGAATCTAATAAATTACCGTTTATTATTAATACAATAAAAAAAAACCTTTGTAATAAGACAAATTCATTGTGAATTCAAGCTATTTAAACATAACCACGGGCGACTGGAAACTAATTTCCTTTTGTAATTTATAAGACACAAACATTTTCCTATGTGCCAAATGCGTTGTGGCTTTATTCTGCAGATGGTGACAGTCTTCTTGACTAGTTCCGACATTTACTCCATAAATTCTCTCTTACCAAATTACAGATTCTCTACAGCCCATTGCCAGATTAGTGCCTATTGTTCCTCTCAAATTACATTACAAATGCTCCAATTGTTTTTATACATTTCTAGATGCTATCAACCTCTGCTCGTAAAAGTAAATGAGTTTGTGTGAGTTATATACGTGCATGAGAATTCTGTTGGGTAAATACAGAAGTGTGGTTTACCCACAGAAAGCCAGAATAATGGGTTTGCAGGGGAATGGGGATGAGAGTGGAGAAGTGCCTCGACAATTATGTTGAGGCCATGTTGCCAAACTTGACTTTGCTGCATGACAACATTTCGCACAAAGCCAGCAGATGAACCAAGAACAACTAAAAGTATACCCATCAAAAACTCATCAGTTTGGGGCCTCTGGGTGGCATAGAGGTTAAATCTAGTCTGCAGCACCCACACCGCTGCAGAAATGTGGGTTCGCTTCCTGGCATCGGTGCCTCCAGCATGACTGGGCGCCCCAACAAACACAATTGTCAGTGTTCCCTGCATGGTGGAAAGGGGATTGTGTCCTTGTGACCTACTATTCATCGAAAACCGCACACTGAAATTAAAAGATTAGTCAACTTTCAATAATGTACAAGGCACGCAACAAAACACTTCCAAACTGCACGCAGGAGCTGTTCAATCCAAGAGAAAGCAAATGAACTCAGGCCAAGAATGGAGGTTGGCAGCAACAGAGACCTAGTGGGGGGAATTGGCAATGACTTATAACACCTAAACACCTAAACAATTCAGATAACATATTTTGCCTTACACTCTTCCTGACTAACACAGCATTTCATTCGACTTAAAATAACGACAACACACAACAAACAGTCAAATGTATTATATAAATTGCATTATTACAAAAAAGGTGGTCTCATAAATGATGTACAACAGTTCAGTCAGCACAATTCATGAACGAGTAAATGTTTTTCCAAAAGTGTCAACTTCAGAGGTCAACTTCATAGCAGATATTCTTTTTCTTGAACTGGTCAATACAAGCAGACAACAGAGGTCATGGTTCTATTGTTTTTTGCCAGAATTGAATGGATAGACCATAAAGGCTAAGGCAGCATGCTGTTTCCTTATGTTATTTGAGCAAAGGAATGCTTTCTGAAGTAACAAGGTGTTGACTTATTAGGTGAAGAAGTATAGGAAAATGTTATATGCAATGCTGTATTGTGTGTGACCGCACTGCGGCCAGGAAAGGAGCCCAGTGGAACATATGGAAAAGTCTTTAAGCCATCTATACTTTCTCCAAAAATAGCTTGAGGTATTATGCAAAGAAATGATACACACAGTTCCTTTTGCTTCTATACTGTTGTTCACTTTTGATATTACTCAGCACTTCATCTATACCCCCCCCCCACCCCCTTTCTGTCTCCATAGCTTTAAAAAGAAGGAGCCAGAATGCAGACAGCCGCCAAGGGTTTGGGGAGGTCTACCATGGCCCCGTTGCACCACGAGGGTTGCTGGAGCAAGAGGCTCGTGCTGTTTGTGTACTTGGTGTTGGAGCTCATAACGACCCACTCGCCCATGGTCCTGGGCACACTCGAGCTGCAGCTGGACGAGGAACAGCCGGCGGGCACCATCGTCGGTGACATCAGCACCGGGCTGCCCCCCGGCATCACCGCGGCCCTGTACTTCATCTCGGACCACGAGGGCACGGGGGTGGGCAGCGACCTGGACATAGACGAGAGCACCGGTATCATTAAAACCGCCAAGGTTCTAGACAGGGAGCTGAGGGACCGGTATAACTTCATCGCGGTCACAATGACGGGCGTGACCGTGGAGGTGACCATCAAGGTGAACGACATAAACGACCACGCCCCGGCCTTCCCTAAAAAGAGGGCGACGTTTAAAATACCCGAGCAGACGGCCATCGGCACCAGGTTCCCTCTGGACCCCGCCCTGGATGCTGATAAAGACCAGCTAACCACGCAGGGCTACCTCATCAAAGATGGCAACATTGGCCAGGCCTTCACTTTGGAGACCAGGAGGGGTAGCAATGAAGTTCTCTATCTGGACCTGGTGGTCAATGCTGTTCTGGACCGAGAGCGAAGGTCCACATACACTTTATCTATCGAGGCCTTTGACGGTGGCTCCCCGAAAAGGAGTGACCAGATGACGTTAGACATCACTGTGCAGGACATCAACGACAACGCTCCTGTTTTCAACCAGAGCCGCTACCATGCCATCATCTCTGAGAACCTTCAACCAGGGAGCAACATCCTGCAGGTGTTCGCCGCCGACGCAGATGAAGGAGACAACGGCCTGGTGCTGTACGAGATAAACAGGAGACAGAGCGATCCGGACCGCTACTTTGTCATAGACACGCGCACAGGCATCATCACTCTAAACAAGCCCCTGGACTTTGAGATGAGGCGAGTCCATGAGCTGGTGGTTCAGGCACAGGACAACGCCACGCAGCCCGAGGTCACGAATGCCTTCGTCACCATCCACGTCAGAGACTACAATGACAACCAGCCAACCATGACCATCATCTTCCTCAGTGAGGACGGCTCCCCGCAAATCTCAGAGGGGGCACAGCCAGGCCAGTATGTGGCGAGGATCTCGGTCACTGACCCGGACTATGGCGAGTACGCCAATGTCAACGTGTCTCTGGAGGGCGGCGATGGGAAGTTCGCCCTGACCACCAAGGACAACATCATTTATCTAATCTGCGTGGACCAAATTCTGGACCGCGAGGAGAGGGACACGTATGAACTGAGGGTGATGGCGACAGACGCAGGCACTCCTCCCCTCAGGGCAGAGTCCTCCTTCACGA
This sequence comes from Benthosema glaciale, assembly GCA_900323375.1. Classification (NCBI taxonomy): domain Eukaryota; kingdom Metazoa; phylum Chordata; class Actinopteri; order Myctophiformes; family Myctophidae; genus Benthosema; species Benthosema glaciale. Next base: position 4,271 of record OOFJ01058489.1, read on the forward strand.
TCCAGGTAGTCGACGTCAACGACAACCCTCCGTTGTTTGACCAGCCCGTCTACAGACAGATCATTCCAGAAGTGGTGTTTCCAGGGAGCTTTGTGCTGCAGGTGACCGCCAGAGATAAAGACCACGGACCCAACGGGGACATCAACTACAGCATCTTGCAGGACCAAGGAACTCACTCAGACTGGTTCAGCATAGACGCCGTGACAGGCATCATCACGACGTTGTCCCAGCTGGATTATGAGAAGGACCCCAAGCCCAGTGTCACCGTGGTGGCCACCGATGGCGGGAATCCACCCCTGTCGTCGACGGCGATAGTAAACGTTATATTGCAGGATATAAATGACAACGAGCCCGTTTTTGAGAGGAACTTCTACAACGCTTCCATCAAGGAGAACGCAGCTGCTGGGACGTGCATTCTTGAGGTAGGACGTTTTTTCCCTCTCATTTTTATTTTCTTTATTGCATTAAATCCTTATGACTTGAATGATTTTATGAACACACTTTTAGATTAAGGGGCAGAACGTTGATGTACTGTATAGTGATATAAGGGCCTGAAGTGGTGACTGACATGCATATCATTTTTTAACACTGACGCAGTATAAACTGGACAGCTTTAGTGTGGATTTTACCTGCAGATTTTGGAGGATCTGCCTTTTGGCTGTCCTCTCCTTCACCTCTTGAAGGTTTACAAGGTAACAACGGCAGTGTAGATGCCTCTGTCTGTCAAGAACAGGCCCAAAAGCGTTTTCTTTCTCCACATATTCACACAGAAAGAGACAGGACCAGGGATTTATCTAGCAAAATCAATGTCACCATCGGCCTGGTTGAGTGCGAGTGAGCAAAATAAATGACCACCGACAACAAGGAATAAATATTCAGACAAATTACAACATTTGACAACATCTCTGTTGTGTTTCAATGAAATATATTGTGTTCTCAGGTTATTTTTGTGGTTAGGTTATTTAAAATAAAATCACAGCCGTGTGAAGTGAGGGAGGGGCGCTCTTATCAGCATACATCATTCTACATCATCTGACCTCATTCCGGCCAGTCACAATTTCCGTCCTCACCTTTGTCTTCAATGTTTGTGTTTACACAAACACTCAAAACTGGCCATTCATTGTCAATGGCATTCAATGGTGGTCTTCTTTATACAGTCAAAGCCTTCCATTCATCCTCATAGGCATTCAATGTTTGTGTTTAGACAATGGTTGTGCTTACACAGACCCTCAAAGCTGGACATAATATTTCATAATAACATGAAACAAATAAGACCTTTCATTCTTTTTAGATATTGCTCTACTACTGCACGAGGATTTGGGGGGAAATAAAGATCACCTACCAGAGAGACCTAGTATTTCTGAAAGTTACAGGTTCCCTGTATCACCGTTGTCTGTGGTGTGGTTGCATGGACCTGCATGCATAGTGCACTACTGACAAAGGGCTCAGGAGATGTGGGATTTTGGCGCAGCATTCGGACAAGGGAGTACAGGGTGGTGGTGAAGGGATATTCAGTACTGGCTGTGGCTCCTGGCGTGGAAGCAGAAATAGAAGCTTGGTGGTTGTTTTGGGAGGTCCCAAATTATAAATCACAGAGAACACCAGGATATAAAAGAGACAGAAGAGTTCGCTGAAAGTGATTGTAGAATATGGAATGGAATAGCACCTAGAGGACAATCAAAAAATAAAAAGATGTGGAGCACATTAAACCACATGAACCCTGGCTGGGGGAGCGTATGGGGGGAGCTTTCACGCATGCGCAAAACTTGTGCAAGTTTTGTGATTTTCTTTTAGCTTTTTTTTTTTTGCTGTCTTTTATTAGGCCTATTCGCAGTCATACTAGTGGGTGGCTAGTCATGATTGTGTGGTGGTGGGCCACCACACAATCAGACATAGAGAGAGTGAGCGTCTGTTGGCCAATGGCCATGCCCCTTTCTCTTGATCTCACTACTGAAGCGTTACAGTACCTGTCTGCAGACAGACAGCCCTCAGGGAATGATATGCTCGGCTTGACCAGTAAGTTGCCTTTTACAAGTATGAAGGAACTTCTTCAAAGCCAATATTCCCTGGTCTCTTTAGGGCCTGCATGCCTGGATGTTGAAGACGTGTGCTTGGTCGACCATGTGAGAACAGACTGCTCTCTTGCTCATGGTGCCAGCACAACATCTCAGCAAGACATCTGATGCGTTCTCTCTCTCTCTCTCTCTCTCTCTCTCTCTCTCTCTCTCTCTCTCCCTCTCTCTCTGTGCTGTTCCTGTTTCCATGCACACGCACGCAGACACGCAGAGCTGTCCAAAGAGCCATTACAATATGGGCATTGTGATCATTATTAATATAACTTTTGAAGTGGGTACGATTCCATCGTTGCTCCCCAAACCACCAGCACAGCAGTTCCTGATTATTCTAATACAGTCTGGCTCCACATTTCTACGTGCGAGATTTTGTCACATGCTCCCATGTGTCATTGGCTACAGAATAATATGGAGGAACAGTTAAAATTAGGTGCAATTAATAATAATAATAAAAAAAAGACATGATTGAAAATAAGCCCTTAAACCTATTAGCAGAAATCTGTCTTGTAATGCAAGATGTAAGATGAAGAAGGGAAAATAGATCATCTGTGACTGTGAGAAGGGGAAAATAAGTTGCAAGCAGCATTTTATCTGTGGTTTATAAGGCGCCAACATTCTTAATTCTTCTCTTAATAACCTTTCATTTTCTTCTAAAGGTGTGATGATTTTTACAACTTTATCGGATGAGGTAGAGGTAAAACATTAGTCACACCTACTGAATGTCTTTATATGGTATAGGGACCATACTACTAGGTATACAGAGGTCATGGTTCTAGTTTTTTTTGCCAGAATTGAATGGATAGACCATAAAGGCTAAGGCAGCATGGTGTTTCCTTATGTTATTTGAGCAAAGGAATGCTTTCTGAAGTAACAAGGTGTTGACTTATTAGGTGAAGAAGTATAGGAAAATGTTATATGCGATGCTGTATTGTGTGTGTGACCGCACTGCGGCCAGGAAAGGAGAATACCTACGCTATTTCTACTTTTGGACATTTTTGGGAAAGGTTTTCCTACAGTACATGCCCAAATTAGAGACGCCACGTTTAAAGTGGATAATGGTTAGTCATTTGATTTGACAAATCAAGGTCACAAACCTATAGCATTGTGACTCATGGCTATTAGCTACTCTGGCGTAAAAACATATAGAATTTAGAACTGGTAAGTTGAGTCAAGATCCTGTATCTTTCTAAATTCAATAGAGGGATGCAAGACGAGCATACAGCTATAGCTTTAATATCTCATAATGCAATATTTACTGAAGATCAGATCTACTAGCTTTTGATCTTTGGACTTAATTGTCTTAATTGGTTTTCATCTGTTTTATAACTGTAATCCATGCTGTATATGACCATCATTGGTATATGATCACTGTCTTGTGTTGGGAACCGACACTTCATTAACACAGTGTCAGTGCCATTCTGTTGGTCCATAGTGTCTCTCTGTCTGCACCAGACTAAGAATCACCCCTCTGTTTTTGGGGGGCATTGGTCTGGCTCCAGTAGAAAGGGGAGAGGGAGTCTCCAGGCAGCTGAGGGGGGAAATGAGGCCCAACAAGTGCTGGCATGGGTAGCAGAGGTGACACGGGTAGGGGGCTATCCTCGTCTGTCTTTCGGGCTGCCGCTCTCCAAACTCTTATCTGATCTCACTTCATCTCTAATTAGTTGTTGTGAGAATTCAACAGAGCCTGTGGTTTTGCATGCCACCCCCATGTTTGTGACAGAATGGATGGCCTGTCATCACTTCAGGCCCCTATAGCAACATGAGAAGAAAACTGATTTTTGAAAAAGAAAACACGCACATAATGTACGTATTTCATATTATGTATAGAGAGAGCCGAGTGTTTTTCTAGATGCTTTTTCCCCTGAAAGATTGATTATTCAAACCAATTTCGCAGAATTACTTAACGGACAACTTGCTAGAAAGAAAGAAGCAGACCTTTGAATCATTTCTCCATGCCTGCCAACATAAAACAGCAGGCCTGTGGGGGAAAAAGGACTAGAATCCTCATAATTGCCCTGAAGAGAAAGCATGAATGATTCAAAGAGATTCATTGTTTCCATTCCAGTACGCTGCTGTGCTGCAGACAGTGGCCACCAAATAGTAGGCCTAACTACTTGGCAGGTGCTAACTTCATTCATGTACCTGTACGCAGCAGAATGTCATTCATTGTTATGAAAGTCTAACGGGGTACTGCAGTCATATGAGGTCATGTTTTTCATATTCCATAAAGAATTGATCATAATGCCATATGAATCTATAGTTCAACATGTGCTGTTCTTATAGTACCTATGAACATAGACCTACCTTTTTGTTAGTACAGATACCAGATAGTTACCCAGTTCATATTGCTGAAAAGAGATTAAAAAAAACAACAATGCAAAGGACATTTCATTAGGACAATCTAATAAAATTTTTTTTTTGAAAAGTTAAAAAATAAATAAAATAATAATAATATCTCAAAACTGTATTTCTGTCCAAAATAAGTTACTTTCATCGAGCTACACAGTCAAAGTTAAAAATTATGCTTTAAGATCAACTGCTGAGTACAGTGGAAGGACAAGTTTGGGGCTGGTATTTTTATACACAAACCATGTAATCAATTCTCACCAGACATTCTTCTGAGGAAGGTTGTCTGTTTTAATGCCATGCTGGATGGCTTGACCATGAAACTTGGGCTTGCTTGAGGCAAGCTGACTCTTTGCTTTTAGTCTCCCCTGTGTTTCTTTTTTCCTCCGCTAACTACCGAGCTCCTCTGTGGCTCTGTGGGTTTAACACAGTATTTACAGGGAACAGGCGAAATTGCAGGAAACTGGATGTGCTACTTAATGTGTTCACAAATGTAATACTTCCTTGAACACTTACTCCTGGGCCTAGCAGGGGCACTGAAGCGAACATAAACACTGATGTACATCTGGATAGAGTGTGGGTGTTCAGGTCAGAGTTGCCGCGCTCGAGACAGCTGAGCGCCTTTTATTGTGCTCAGATGTCCATCAGTGAATCGACTGCATGCTCCTGTCTCTCTCCCCAACAACACACAGGAAGAGCATCGGGGCTCGTGTGGTCAAATGTTTAATCTAATGTGGCCCCGAGAAATGAAGCGGAGAGAAAATATTGTTCAGTCGTGGAAAACTATAAGGTTGTGGACGTTCCAAGCTTTCCCTCTGGAATGGGATGGATCGATTCGGATTATCAACCTCATTTGAACCATTAGCGTCCCTATTCTGGGGTGGAAATTTGGCTGAAATGGAAGATCTACAAGCTCACAAGCTCTTGTAAGCATAGTGTAGAGGGGAAAAAGGAGGGGGCCTAGTATAGACCCTTGGGTGACTTTGGTGAACCAAGTATAAGGTTTAAGCGATTCCTGATGTTCCATTTTTGTTATAACATATTCAAGTGGCTGTGATCTAAGCTTTCTGAAAGCCAACTTGTCACCTTTTCATCTGAATGATTGAAAAAAAATAACTAAATGATTAGCAAAAGTCCTCCTGAATCATCTGCCAAGTTTGATCCTCCTACTACAAACTACAAACTCCAGTTGGATGTATGTGGACATTTAGATGTTAAGAGTTGCATGGTGTAGATGTTTGAGTGGTTGCGAGTGCCCGCAAAGTCTCTGTGTTGACCATGGTGTTACCATTGCATAAGTAACGTCTGTGAGGCAAAGGCCTCGCTAGCACAACACTGCAAAATCCGGAGTATCAATTTACCTCTGAGAGGTAAACTGCGACACGGCGGATGTTGCGGTGCAGGGAGCGTAGCTGGGGACAGGGTCTTCCTGCTCACATCTGCCGGGGAAGGGAAGATACGGGGCTCATATAGCTGTCTCTAGGGACTAGAAATTTCATTAAGCGACGCAGTTCGTCTGCCAGACTGTCTGTCTGTCTGATGCAGGTGAGGAGGAGGACTCCTCTCGCAACAACTGGAAATATACTGAAAGCGGCGTGAGCGACAGTGTGAGAGAGAAAGCGGGGGGATAGAATTAAGGAAAGAGACAAGGACAACAGTGGACACGTGCAGCTGGACCCAGCTGTGGACGTCCCCCACCCACCGCAGCAGCAGCGGTTACGTCGTCTATCCTCTGAGTCTGTGTGTGATACCGAACGGAAAGACACTCTCTATCAGCTCTCTGTTTGCTCATCCTCGCCTCCTCCAGTGAGGGTCCTCTTTATCTCTTTGTCTTAACTTCCTTTTCCCACAAACGTTCTGTGATCCGGTTACGGTCACTCTTGCTTGCCGTGTCTCCCTGAAGAGGGAGGGGGTGACATGTACTGTGCAGCTTGGACTACAGCAGCAGGTGAGAGAGAAGGAACATCTGCTGCTGACCCCACGGACAGTCCTCGGTCTCCCTGGGATGAGGCGAACACAGTCACCGCCGGGCGGCGGGCCCCAGTGGGTCCTGCGTCAGCTCAGGCTTAAGGATTAGCCAATTAGCCCATACCGGAAAAAAGAATTGGGTGTAAATTACCAATGGAGTGAGGTCAGGCTGCAGGTGTGTGTGTGTGTGTGTGTGTGTGTGTGTGTGTGTGTGTGTGTGTGTGTGTGTGTGTGTGTGTGTGTGTTGTGTGTGCGGTACACACTGTGTGTCAGATCACGCTTGGTGTGTGCGCGGCGCGCCACACTCTACTAATCCAGCCTCACAGACATGCAGGCATGTAGAAACGTTCCTGTGATGTGATCTCACCCAGCCGTGTTAAAACAACCAGCAGAGATTAGAGATCATTTCATGTAATTATACAACTATTCCAAAACACTGAAGGAAGCCTTCTGCCGTAGACAGCAATAAGTCCTCGTTCACTTCCAGAATACAGAAACAAAGCATTCCATGAAGCCAATAGTAATACTAGCTCTATGAATAGTAATACTAGCTCGAAGCAGCAGCAGCATAGAACAGCTGCATATCTCCATATTAGAGAGAAATTGGGCATCTTCCTGACAGCCAGGAAATGACAGGCCTACAGAATGCTAAGAGTGCTCCTCAGAGCACAGGTCTCCTAGCCTGGCTAATAATCCAGACTAATATCACACTGTCGTGGTATATTAGTCTGGGAAAGCTGTGTATCCATCTTGTTTCCAGACTAATATCACACTGTCGTGGTATATTAGTCTGGGAAAGCTGTGTATCCATCTTGTTTCCCAGGGGGGCGGGGCATTGAACCTCACTGTACCAAAGCCTGCCAATATTTGCATACCGTTGTCCCGATTCGTCAAACTTTCTACTCCAAGTTCTCTGGAGTAGGAAGTGGGCGTACAC
>OOFJ01058499.1:0-12933 GCA_900323375.1 Benthosema glaciale
CACACACACACACACACACACACACACAGTATATATTCACACTGCCTCCCCAACTGTACTGTACAATATATGTGGACTACTGGAATGGTTCTACTTTGCAACCAACAAATTAACTAAACTAAGAACATTCATTACTAGAACACTCATGAATTAATTGCTGGCCTGGTAGTAATAATGCATGGAAAATATGAATGCTTACTACAGTGGCTATATTTCAAATTAATAATGCAAGCACAACTCCAATTTCACTGCACTGCATTCCTTTATATGTGGAGAATACCAGCATTTACAAAAATGCTCTTCATGCACTTTGATTTGGTTAGCATAGGTAGGCATACAGTACAGCACAACACAACACAACACAACACAACACAACACAACACAACACAACACAACACAACACAACACATGTGTTGTGCTGTACTGATGATGCCAACTAAATAAAAGGGCATGAAGGACATTTTCGCAAGTGGCTGATATTCTTTACTACAGTGGCTACCATTGTAGCAAAACAATACAAACACTTAAAAGTGCAACATTAGAGTGCCTCAAATTGCAGTGCCTTTTCATTTAATACAGCCTATAGGAGTATTGTATATATTATAATGTGCTTCAAACAATTTCTGTTTTTCATGTTCCTGTGTAAAGTGCTCAAATCAGCAAGTCAAATTAGAACATGTAAGCCCTTCATGAAGGATGATTTTAATAATCTGGCTGGCTCTCAGTGTAAGGTGCATACATGTAGGTGAGCTGCTCCCAGTGGTGTTTAAATGGTGGTACATTTGGAGAGCAACTGGAGAATGGTCAACACAGCAGTGTCGCTAATGCAGCACATCATTTGTACATCGTGGCATTTGTATGAATTAGTTCTAAAAAGAGAGAAGCTACTAAACTTGATGTTTTTTGTCCGATGGACAAAGTTCTTAATAGTGACACCTTGAAGCCTGCGGGTTTGACTTAAATGAAACACTACAAACATAAGCGGAATACTGCTGTGCAGCCAACAACAACATATCATGACAGGTAAAGTGATGACTAATGCACTCTGATAGCCCAATTTCTCTTGTATGATTGCTACAATATTGGTTCACCTCACTGTCATCAGAATAATACAAAACAATAGCTGACAGCTAATTGTTTGGGTGCCTCGGGTGTTATATGGCACAATACAATTTCTGACAACGCACTAAGATGAAATGGCCAATGCATTAAGGCTTGATAGTAAAAATGTATGGATTAAGTCTTTTGTGTTGTCCATCTACAATTTAATAGGAATCGCACGCACGCACGCACGCACGCACGCACGCACGCACGCACAAATTCGACCCTCTGACCATGATTCTTAATGACAATGCTGAAAAAGCAAGTTGCATACAGTATAACAGATACACTGCAGTCAATTCCAACAAAGAAATATACTTCACAATGCAGCGGTCCGTGATCTTTGAGTTATGAATTTTGTGGAAGAAAATGGAGGTTAGGCTCCCACAATACTATATATACTAACACTCATAATAATAGGAAATATGGCAGAAGTTGTTCTGCATGTACTCACAAACACGGTAATTAAATGTTCATTAAGTGTACCTTAAGTCTTCACTGAGGTACAAATGATGACAAATGGAGAGCGAGCGAGACGAAAAATAATTGTGATGATAAAGTAAACGTTGTAATTTGCTTGTTTTTCATTAGCTTTGTTTTCCAGTTCTGGGAGATATGAACTAATAAGTCACATGCAGAAACTAATTCAATCACAGCATGAGTGTAAACTGGTCTATCATGAACACGTCCGATAGGGAAAAACGCGACCTAATGACCGTGTTGCTGTGAAAACGATGCTGAAATCCTCCCCCCACCTTGATGATGTGCAAGCTACTAACTACAGTATTGCAATGAATTGAAACGCGTATGGATGCAATGAGTGAGTGAGTGAGTGTGTGTGTGTGAGTTTTTGTACCTGCCGGAGATTGCGCGTCACGCGGACATCGTGCCAGGCATTGTCATTGAACTTGCCATTGGCTGGTTCCACCAGGGCCTCGAAGGCACCGGAGCCCAGGTTGATGACCAGCCACACCGCACCATTCCTCAGGGATAAGTTGACGTAATCGGCCGACTTCCCCGTGTGAAGCAGGAGGCCGTTCCTCTGCAGCGTGCGAAAGGACAGCGTGATCTCGTCCAAGCTGCTCTGTATGGGTGTCTGAGACAGGTTGTAGCTGAAGAACTCGTTCCCTTTGAAGGTGGCCACAGACTCCTCCTGCCCTGGGGAGGAACAGCAGGAGGGACAAACATCTCAGAGACCGACATTTTCCAAATCATTGGGTTCAAGTTTAGCTTACCTTTATAAACAAACGTACTGCCATGTTGAGGGAGAATGGTGCATTTAGTAACTACTCCTGGACTACATTAGATGAGAAAACATGAAGATAGAAATGCCTTTCGACAGTAATCTCATAACAAGTAGCGATCTAGTAGAGTTCTTCCCCACTTGTGCTAATGCTGCACTTCCCTAAGAGAACAAATGCATCTCAAGTTATGCAGTAAAGAAGGCATACATTATACCGATGACTCTCTCCCAATGGGACAGAACCCAACAGTTGGTGGACAAAGAACAAATTCGTGGCCACCCTGGTGTTCCAACCAATTATTATGTGTATCAGGTACCGTACGGTAAGCAAACACCTTGCTGTAACACTATGGGTTTGCATCCAGTTCATGACCTGTGTTGTCTCTTCTCCACACTCTCAACCTTCCTTTTAGTCTGCGAATGCCAGTACGGTGTTGTTTCTGAACTGCTGAGTGGGCTATTTCCAAATAACAGGGTCAGGCGTCCCAGGAGCCTGTTGCTGTTGAGATTTAATTTGAGTCTGGAGATTTGTGATATTCTGTGTTACAGTATGTGAAGTGGCATTACACAGAAGAATGTACAGTACTTGTGAGTCTGAATGGCGTGGATAGATTGGTTCTTGGATGCCATCATTTTTTGCTGAGTCCACTGAAAGTGTTTTGGACCTAATTCAATGAAAACGCTTTGATGGGAGGTGTGAGCTGCGGGAAAAAAAAGCTGCTCTCAGCCACCACTGTGCATTATCTCAAACATCCAAGTATCTGGACAAGGCATGATTAAGTCAACATTAAATCCAGTGAAATGGCAAACACCTGGCCTTTAAAACAGTTTCATGACAAATGTGTGGTGCAATAACAACAGAAAAAGTCACAGTATATTTATCAATGATTTAACACAAACAAATATTTAAATTTTAAACAAGGTATTGAACATGCAGTCAATTGTCAGAAAAACAAATTTGTTTTCTTTGGGATATCTTTAATAATGCTCATGAAATAATACAAACAATTCTGCACTTCTATGAGAGTAAATTCACCTGGTGAGTTCTGTTCATCATATCCTTATACAGTCAATTTATGATAATGTTTTTGGAGTTTTCAATTCAGCAGTGAGAATGATTCACATTTAATAGCAAACTTACACGCAGGCCTTTATTTGCTTATTAACAACTGCTTAGGTGTTGTTGTTGTTGTTGTTGGGTCATTTGTCAAGTACATTTGCACATACCTGAAATGTATCCTCTGCATTTAGCTATCCTATTAGGAGCAGTGGATGCTATTAATACTGCAACCAGGAAGCAATTAGGCGTTAATGTCATACTCGGGCACACACTTCGACGCTCAGATTGGGTGAGCCGAGGGTCAAACCGGCGACCTTCCGATTCCCAGATGGCCCCTCTAACCACTCAACTACACCCTGCATTAAAAACATCAACAACCTGGTAAAAAAGCGTCGTATGGATGTTGTGGTGCAGCCTAACACAAGCCTAAGTAAAACGTCTCCAACATGAAACCATTAAAACCTACTTGTGTATGCACACATTGAGTGGAACCACAGCACTGAAATGCAGTGGAACCTACAGTATAAGTATAACACAATAGCAGATACACTTGTCTGCTGTTAATATTCCTTCCTTCCCAGTTCAAATGCTGGATTATGCATATTGTGCATGCAGGCGTCATCTGAAGACTAAGTTTTCAATTTTCAAGTTGGATAAAGCACATTAGTCCTGGATTTGCTTACATTGTGGTCTTTGTTCCTTCACCTTTGGCAATGACAGGCATCATGGCATTACATACAAGTAATTAAAAATCATCAGAAAAGCTGATGTTTATTGTACAGTAGATTAAATAAGCATTTTCATTACGTCAAGGCTCCTGTCATCACCATTACAAATGCCTAGTGTAAATGCCTTTGGCTACGACGTGGTTGTCAATTATGACACATTTATGTCAGCCTCCAAAAACCCAATATGGTCTCTTTTGTTTGTGTAAATTCACCATGGAAAAGTGTGGCGCCTTGCCAATAATAATCCTCTGGCAAAAACAATGAATGGAACAAAGAATAACTTTCACTTAAAGAACCGTGAAAATCATAACAAGAGCATCTTCCTAATAGCATTGGCTGTGCTTATAATCGGTGCCTGGAGTGCTTTCTCGCCGTTTGAAAGGAACATGCATTTTGCAATCAATGATAACTGTCCAGGATCTGGCATTAACTGATGCCTTAAATCGTGCCGATTTATTAAATGTACACCTCCTTCAGAAGTGTACAGAACGGATTCTGACAGGTGTTGGGCGGAGTATTTGTGACAGATAAGAAGGCTGAAGCAGTAGAATAACTTAAGAGTATTTAGCGGCACAATTTTAGCAGCACGCGCATCAGCTTCGAGAAGCTTGTATGGTTGAATAATGTTATCTTTTGGCTTGGTTCAACCCAATCACCATTTCTCAAAGTGATAAACTCTATCCTTAAGCTAGTCTCCATAGTACCACGACTTTAATCTATTATGTCATACTGATGTACAGCCCAGGGCCTCTCCAGTGATGATGAATGGCTGAATGTCTCTGGGGAATCGTACAATATTTTTCCCAGAGCTTTTCTGTCCAAATGACGCTTGTGGGAGTGTTATCTGTTCTAAAGCAGAAAATGGACCCACAAGCCCAGAGGAATCTCACAAGGGTTGCTGTGGCGGTCCCCGGTGATTCCATTTCTAAGGGTGTTGGTCACCGATGTGACACATGCATGCGCAGTGGCCATTCAATGCACCCTCTCAGACAAAACCATGAAAAAACAGAGTGAAAAGGGGGGTTAATTCTGTGGGTTTCATAAATATCTATACAACAAAAAGTATTAACAAGAATGTCTGACTAAATAATTACACTGGATCCATTGTGTACACATTGTGTCAGCAGATCCCTGGTATGACACAATAAACAACACTAGTTTCAGTCTCTGCGTGATGGAGAGAGAAGTGTGAATGTTCACAAAATGAAATGCAGCATATCACATTGTTGGTGTCAGGCAGAAAATGTGTAGATTCCATCTTTTTATGGATTCTTTCATAAATTAATGAATGTCCTAATTCATATTCATGTATGGACAGTGTAGAAATACAAAAATAGTAACAAGCACTACAAGCTCTGCACGCCGTACAGTAGACTACTGTACGTGCAGAGACTTTGTCTAAAATGTTCAGTTACAGCAGTATAATTGAACATTTTAGTCTATGATGACACGACCAAAATAGGGATGCCAGGTTGAAGGCGGTTGAGTGTGTCTGTGGGGTTTATAGATATTTAACCACTGAAAAGTAATAACCTGTTAATAGTACTAAATGATAACTGCATTTTGCTGTTATGCTACAGTAACTGGAAGCTAAAGGGCGTTGGTTCAACGCACACTTACAAGCTGCTTTACAAGCTGAAAACGTTTGAGTGCTATCTGTAGTCAAAGTCAGCAAAGTACCGTACTGTAGAATTTCACACCTAGCTGTCCTTGTGAAATACAAAATCTACCAGTATGCTCAACTAAATATCATAAGATTTTGGTCGACTAAATCTACAGTTGATTTTGTCAACATAAAATAATCATTTTGGCGGCTCTTGATGGCATCCCTTATTTTGCACATGCATATGCTGAAATTACCTATCCACAAGCTCACAACGTGTCACAGCAGATCTGCTATATTCAGAGCACAACACATGGGAGCAACCAAACATTAAATTACTTTCTCCGCTAGTCCCTCTTTAACACGAAGCCCGCCAGGATTAATGCATTAATTAATCGCTCATTGCCATGGTTTGCCCCTTTCAACACGTATTTTGAAGAGACAAATATCTGTAACCGGATGTTACGATGACGTAATGGTGTGTCTGGTGTCTTTTGGTGTGTCTGGCATTTTTGTCGGTTTTAGTCAACGAAATCAACCCTGGTGGCCAAGGTTTTTCCAGCCGACAGCGACGGTATCATACTTCAACACTGCACAACATATTGTATAAATGAGTTCGTGTGGAGATATTATACATTATGAAAATCCTCCTCTGCTGTTAATTGGCAAAAGAACGGGAAAAAGTGATCATGCAGATGAGTGTGACTTGAATAAATAATAGCTGATAACTGAGCTGAGGTCAATTCAGTTATCTCCAGCAGTCTATTGAAATGCAAATCAATATTGACAATCAATATTGCTCTGGGTCTCAGTGACTGAGTCATCCTGTAATTTTCCAGCATCATACGATTAATAAACAGTCGGTCGCCAAGGGTGTGAATTACCATTGGTATGGTATATGATAGAAGCAACTCGTAAGGGAATGGCTATTTAGATCTGGTGGAAACATGTGATTTGATTTGAACATAATTATGAAACAATGTAATGAACCCCCTAAACAACACACCAGAATGACTGAATACCCCACATATTCAACTATAACATTTGTAAATCATGCATCAGAATTGATAGGAAATCTTTCCTATCTTCTATTTATGTATAATATGTAAGGCTTATACAATACTTTATTTTATTATACTATTATATCAGTATATGGCCATATATGGGCATGCCACCTTTTGTGCCCATATATGGAGCTGACTGATTTGTTTGCGCCAGATACAATGAGAGTAGACAAGACAACACAGTCCATATTTCAGCGTAGCTGAATTGGGAACTGTCTCCTTATAATATGGTTCTGGCTGGTCCCTCCACCTGCCAGTCCTCTTAATTATATTATAAGAGTAGCTAATACGGTTACCTATGCTGCTAAATTGTTTGAATAAAATTACATTTCACTCTTATGTACCTGTGCACAAGATATAACAACAACCTTGCTAACTTAACCTGTTTCCATACCTGAAAACCTTCCTCACGGTTTCAGAATTCATGGCTTTAAGTGTTCATGTTTCTTTGCCTGCATCGCATCCATTCAAGCATGCCGTGTGCCCCTGGGGGGGTTCACCTACAGTATTATGTGTGTACTACAGCTGGGCTTACCATCCTAACCACTTAAGCCCTATATACGTGTATATGCCGTGATTGTATGTCAAGGACTGTATGACAGGACTGTAAGCTACTGTACTTCACATGAGATTGTTCATGTTCACCAAATTGTCTATTTCCGCTGAATGGTTTGCGAAATGTTCCTATTTTCACAGAATATCCTTCTATTTTTGGAGAATGTTTTTCTATTTGTTGAATGTTCTTTTTTCCTGAATGTTATTAGATTTTTGCCAAATGTTCTTCTATTTTTGCTGAATGTTCTATTTTTGTCAAATGTTGTTCCATTTTGCAGTATATGATTACATTTTTGCAGAATGTTCTTCTATGTTTGCTGAATATTCTTTTTCCCTAAACGGTCTTCTATTTTTGTGGAATGTTTGCCTATTTAATTATGAATAGGGAGGCTGTGGCTCATGTGGTTAAACTGTTAATGAGCAGACCAGTAAAATGCATGCATTCAAATAGAGTACAACAGGTGCTGTAGTGGTGAAAAGAGATATCAACACATTGTTTGGAATGCTCACAAAATGAATTTAATGTGACTCACTGCACATTAAATTCACACATTGAGTGCTCTACACATTGTGTGGTTACCATCTCTTTTCGTGAAAACTGAAGAAGACCCATCTGTGTTTTTTCTTTGTTGATTTCTTTAGTCTTTGTGCACATTTTCTGGAAGTTTACAGAAATGGATGTAACGGAGCAGTACCACCAGAAATCAAGGGGCCATTGAAGCCCCCACAATCGCTGGAATGACTGTACATGTCATTGTGATATGTCAGCGAGTCATGACTCAAATAATATGTATTATATTAAATCGTTTGAAATGTTCTTTTAAGGGAGCAAAAACGGGACCTTACCATCAGATTCAATTAATATTAGTAAATAATTGTCTCTGGTAGATATCATATGATCACACCTGTATCTGTGTGTATGTGTGTGTGTGTGTGTGTGTGTGTGTGACACATACAACTAAGGCGATCAGTCATATTCTTGTGCGAGCTGCCAGCAGGCCAATGATCTCAATTCATGTGGATTCCTAAAATTGGTAAACGACAACCATTAGTTTTTTTTTAAATTACTAATCGCCCAGCAATCGTCCTTTAAGTTCTGTGGGATATATCCTATGGGGCTATAGAGCGAAATGTACACAGAAATGTGACTATTCTGCACAAGCTGCAGTTAGCTGCTGTTAGATTAAAATTAAATATACTGCACATTCATAAATGTGACAAGCTACTGTAGCGCAAAACTCGCAAATGTCTTACTGTCTGTGCACATTCAAGTCAGTCCAAGCGGTTTTACTTGCCAACGATTGCCAACGCATTCACTAAAACGGTGGAATAATACAGCTCCGTCTGGAAATCACAGACATGAGTTGCCGGATGTGAATGCCGGATTTGATAATAACATGTTTTGGGTGATTTGATCGGTACATTCCTACTGAATTTTGATGGTAAATATGTCAAGCGGGCTCAGCTGGGAGACCAGTCAGTCTATTTTCTCTCTCATCTCATGCAGTGTCTCTCGCGCACGCACGGACGGACAGACAGACGCACGCACACGCGTCGGATGTCTCTTTCCTGAGACTATGCTGGCATGGTCTGCCACATTTCAGGTACATGGTAGCTGTGTACATGCCATCCTACATGCCATTACTTTTCAGTTTCATGTCAAATTGACTGTCAACGTACTGTATTTCAAATTGCCACCTTTGATCAACTGGTGGTGACAGAATGACTGTATGAGAATCATGCTACTTTCATGGCTGTATTATTATTATTAGGGCATGCCTCGAGGGAAGCACACCTTTCTACTTGGTGTATATTTTACTGTCTGCAGAGCATGACACAGGTTTACAGCATACTACAGTCGAGGTTTAAAGGTTTAATGGCGAGACTACAGTCAAAAACAAGTAAAAAAGAAGATGCTCTGATTGTATTGACAGTATTGTCATGTCATTATGCATTAAAACCCCCACCCATGTGCAATATTTCAGACAGATAAAAAAATTAACGCAAAAAATAATGTAGATCTTTGGACAATAATGTATAGTTTGAACTTAATTTAAATGTGTCGAAATTATTTTCCTCAGTATAGGACGACGGGAGCATTTTTCCCCAGGCTCTTATGGTCCTCGTTTCCTTCCTGTTTACCAGTTAAACCAGTTTATATGCTATTTTTGTATTGGCACATTATGCTTAAATTTCTCATCCCTGAGAGTGCACTACAGTTGGAAAATGCCATTAAAAATGCATCAAAAACTCAGTTCATGTCTCTGCTAGTATTTCCGTCACTGCAAATCAGCTCACTCTATTTTACAAAAAGCAGTTTACCAGCAGCTAACAGGGATGAGCTTCTGCTGGCATGCCTCACTGTGGCAAAAAAAATGGCTAACCTAGATCTCATAACAGCAATTGGGAACATTTCTTGAGAATGTGAGAATCAAGTATTTTACCAAGCAGCAACAAAAGAATATTGTCATAAATTATAGATAAATGCAATGCAAAGGGTGCTATATGAGATGAATCAATTTCACCACCCAGCCTTCCTCTGTAATAGTCTGGTGGGAGGAGTGGATGGGCTGTCACTGAAGGTGAGCAAAAAAAAAAAAAAAATCAAAGAAAAAAACAACTTGACACTATCGTCGATATCCTTTATGTTTATGGAAATCAGATGCGTGCATCCCAGGTATGCATAATTAGACGAGAATAAATAATGTAAAAACAAACAATTCCTTTCGTACAAAGACTACGTGTGCTTGTGATCATTAAATCAGGCGCAAGAAAATATTTGATAAGTCACAATTCGTAGTAACCCTGGAACATTTTAATGAATGTCAACATGACACGTTGCCATTCGCTGACAAAACCTATTTCCTTCAAAGACAATAAGGACTTTAGTGAGGCTTCTGATATCTTCTGCAGTGGATATACCTGTTGCCTGCCTTGACTAGTGTTGCCGTACTGTATGTTCGCTTTGAAAACACCACATGAAAACCAAGCCGAGGCCAGGCTGTGAGCATAGGTGCATTACCTTTGTGAAACACTGCAGAGGTCAATGGTGACGTTCCAGAGGCTGGGTCAGTGGTCAGGACAAGGGTGTGAGGGACGGGGGGGGAAAAAAAGTCGAGTGAGCACAGACAACACAATATGACACGAAGCAGGAATGAGGAGGCAAGTATATGGAAGAGAGAGGACAGGAAATACCGGTGCATCACACTAAAACTAAAATGACTGCAGGGCAGGGAAGATGGAGGTTAACGGGTGGTCAGGAAGCAAAAAGCAAAACTGGTAGGCCCCATACCTTGGCGTTTTAACATCAGGTGCGCCAGACCTTGAGGGAAAGAACAGAAAAAAGGATACGAAAACAGGAAGTTCATAACAGAGGTCCGGGAATAAATCAAAAGCATTGTCACAATGTTGGACTGCAGTTTGTGACAGACATCCTGGGGTTGGGACGGATGTCGGAGGTCAAAATAAAACAGAGGACAAAAATAAAACCAAAAACAGACAAATACCTTGAGGGAGGGGAGGAGCAAGGTAAGAAAAAAAACATCTTGATCAGTGCAACACAGAGATCAGTGTTGCTCACAGAGATGCTTTTTTTCCCGAATGGAACACAAATGCTTACTTGAGGCAGACAGCTTTCGCAGATTGTAATTTTGTTACAGTAGTTAGTCATTTATCCAATTCATGAAATAAATCACTACTCTTTGACAAGGCTATTCCCATTGCAAACGTCTTAAACGGAACAGACATAAAAAACTGTACCCCTCAGAAACCTGCAGGATTCTATTCAATTCAGGAACAAAATGGCTGAATAGTTATATAAAAAACAGGTCAAGTTCCAGAGAGAACTCATAAAATCAATAACCTAGTGTGTGAAAGATAATTATTTGACAACTTTAATGGAATCACCGTCCTTGCTTGTGGGATTCTTGTGTCAATAATAGACAACATTTTAAGGCCTCTCAGTCGCCTCACCACCAATGAGCAGCAAGGTGTTGAGATGCAGCCGAGTGTCCTGTAATGCTCTTAGAAAAGAATTGAAGCTGACGTTTCACCCGGAGAACACCGTGGTAATCACAGGCAATTCAAATGCATAGATTGTAGGAGGAAGCGAGGGCAATTAACTGGTGGATGAGATTGATCATTTCATCAGGGGCACCCTATGGGGGATTTATACCGCTGATCATTTGTTAGTGAATTGGCTACTGTGCATACATTATGCCCCTATTCCTCTATGGTACACCCAGTGACCTTGCATAAAACAGGAAAGCAAGGTGAACCTAGTAGGCATGCTAAACATCCATGTACTGTACACTCTAGTGATGTTGTTCAAAAGAGTCGCCTCAGCAGACTGAGCCACATAAATAATGTACTGTTTATCCAGTCGGATCCATCATTTTTTATTACGTGATAAACCTTTGTGAAATTATAATTTCTTAAATGCTTTTTGAGCACGCAAAACCTTCACAGGGACATGACGCCTGTTCCGCATTGAGATGTAGTCACTGTAGCGCTGCCGTGTCTGTGTTGGCATAGTAACAAGCTTATGTTTCCGCCTTCATGTTGGTGATCCAACTCACCAACACTCTCTCGTCTCCTTTGTCTCTCTTTAGTATTTCGGTGGTCACTGTTGGACTGCAGGGCTTAACCGTGACCTTGTTTTTCCTTTTTCTCCCAATTTAGTCGTTTATGCCAATTTCCCGATTCCCTGTGTATTCTAGTACCTTGTCACTGCTAAGTCCAATTTGTTGGCTCTAGGGAAAGTACAGACAACCTTGTCTCTTCCGATATACGTGACGTCAAAGTCCCCTGTTTTAAGTGCCCTTTTTTACCGCCTGCCTTGATGACTATTAATGAACCTTGTTTTTAATAGTGAAAGTAGTAGCTCTATAAGCTCACAAAGCATCATGATGGGGGAAGTTGTGAGCTTGTAGATTGCCTATTATTGTATTGTACAATGAAGTACAATACAGGGTTAGTTATTCAGACTAATCGATTTAGTCAATTATAAAAATCTATTAGAATTGTTTTGAGTCGATTAATTGATATATAAGAAAATCCATTATTGGTAAATATCGGTTTAAATATATTTTCGGTTAATTTCCTCGACCTAGTACACACTACTCCCATTTGTTCCACACCCCACTGAAAAGGCACCCTGGCCAACCTGTAGGAGTGAAGAAAAAGGTGACCTTTGTTGTTTTTCCAGTATTATCTCTTCATTTCAACATTATAAATAGGCCTATGACAGTGAAATTACAGCATTACTGTTGAGAGATCCCTATTGATATGTTTTGATCAATCTTTAAAGTTGGAATTATCATGTTGTGTTCTGTGAGATAATGAGGCTAATCATTCACGCCAGGGAGACTGGTCAATACGGAGTCTCTAAGTCGGAAATACTTACACTAACAGTCTGCCAGTAGGCTAGATACTGTAATTCTGAGTGACACATAAATCATTTTGGGCTGGCTGGGTGTTAAATGTGTGTTTATTATTCCAACTGGCAGCATTCCTAAAACACCATTTCAAATCAAAGTGGCATTTCAAATCAGGCAGAGGGAGCCCTCCTTTAGTTTAAG
>OOFJ01058518.1:0-19489 GCA_900323375.1 Benthosema glaciale
ACCGTGCCCGTGCCCATGAACCTCTTCGCGACCTGGGAGATAGACCGCTCGTCCCCGAGCTGCGTTCCAAGGTAATACCGTGGTAATAATAACCGTTGTGTCTCGAGGAGGGAGGGAGGGAGCGGAGCAGCGCCTCGCATTGCAATGTTTACAAATCAGTTCGCCTGAGTCTCCACCGTTTGCAAAAGACACGTTGCCTTTATGGAGGTCAACGTTATGTAGTCAATAGCTTGGCTGCCCACATTTTTGCAAAGTGTTAATGTGGTTAGGTTGGCTAACTAGCAAGCTAACCCAACGACGTTGCTAATGCTAAAGCTGCCAAGCCATAGCCGAGTTTCTGTCATGCATCATAGTAAAACATGCATTTATTTGACTACAAACTTGGCCAACTAATACTTAAAACATGCTTAATTGCTTATATGGGGTTGGCTGTCTAATAATATCAGAGACATGATCAGGTTACATTTAGCATAGATGGTGCCCTGGGGGGTTGTTGCATTCTATTCTATAGTATTATATTTTGTTCCTGGGGTTTGATGTACAGTACAGTACAGTACAGTACAGTACAGTACACTAGTACAGTACAGTTATCCTACGTGCAGCCAACTGTCAATCAGATGGCTACGTGTTTTGTTGCTGCTTTATCGATTCACAAGCATTTTGCTCTTTGAAAAATACGCCTAACATTCCCATCACAGTTGCTTAATGCCATGGTGGCACCCTAGACATGATTTGGTTTATGGAATGCATTCCATCCCACTGCAACACATTTATAAACACAGTAACTCATCTCAACACTGTCTGTACAGTCAGTAAGTAGCAGCCATCCTTTCTTGAGCACTACGGCAAGTGTCATGAGCTTGAGCTATCCAAGCAACCGTGTAGATTTATTAATAACTTGCTATTTGAAATCAAATTTCCCAGAAGTTTCATTCATCTCGAATGAAATGACTATTGTGAGTCACCCCTGCTGCCGGCCAACACCAAGGCCTGTAGTTATATATAACCAAACCGTACACACAGTATAAACATACTCATAGTGGTGCTACACTAATAACTGTCAGAGTGTAACGTGTTTATGTTTGGTCCCTGCTATCAGTGAGTACACCCACCCGCCCATGTTGTCTTTAATCACTTAAGCCCTTTATAGTTAGCCATACGATACGACATATAGTGAACATAGCCGATCTGTATGCGCTTGTAAATTTACAATTTGTGAAATGTTCTCACAATTTGTCCCATAATTACATGCTCAAAAGTCAAAATAGAACATCGCCAGCTGCACCGGGTTGAAAGCCATTAACTAAAACCGAAGATAGATGCCATGTACAGTAGTGTTGACTACTGTGATATTCCGTATTTGTAACCATAGTCGGGGAGCAGGCATTACCACCACCTGACTGGAAAGCTCACGGGAGCTGTGGGCACGTTAATCAGCTTTGACCTAGATCTGTTCCAGTCACTGGACGAGAAGGGGGCAGGCCAGGAGAGGGCTTCCTCCACACTGTGTGCGTGCGTGCGTGCGTGCTGACATACTGTACATTCCCTGCCCTCCGTGCGGAGTGTGTGCACAAGTGTGCTAATGTTAGAGTGGGCAAAATAATCTCACTGAGATGAAAACACGCACAATATATCCGCTGATGGTGATCTTTTCAGATGTGCGTTTGAGCATGATTTCCATCTGGGCTGTGAATCAGTATCGGTTCAGAGCTCATTTGAAGCCAGCCTATGTGAGTGATGATGGTGAATCATACTGTAGTTGTTAACTACAGTCAACATCATCACTTCAGAGTCTACTACAGCGTAGTAGACTTCATGTGATGGTCTTGGTTTTCTAATTCGACAGTTGGGCTGTCTTTTTGTCGTTCTTCATAGTCATACTTCTGGAAAGAGTTATGCATCATGGATCATGTATTTTTCCCTAGTTAGGGTTGAATGCTCCTTTTTATTTTTGTTCCTTTTCTTCATACCAAAACACTGTTAAACGCCAGCATTGATGTTAGACTTAAGACTTAATGATGACATCAGCATTGCCTGAGGTTGTTTCCATATCTCTATCTCTTCGACGTGAAGCGATTAGGCCTGTAGTGTACACTTGACAAGTATTGTTTTGTAAATAGCTCTGGTGCTTATGTAGTGGCGGGTAGAAGTGGCAGATAGAGGGCCAGATGTGACCCGTGAGGTTCCCAGTTCGATCCTGGGCTCCCCAGCTAGAGTTGGTGTTGAAGTGTCCTTGAGCAAGAGTCTGAACCCCTAATTGCTCCCTTGTGCAGGTTTGTACCTTGCATGGTTGCCTTAGTTGCCATCGGTGTATGAATGTGTGAGAATGGGTGAATGTAATGCACAATCTATATTGTGCATTACATTCGCTTTGGATAAAAGTCATATATAAATGCACCATTTAGTACCATTTACGTATGGGTGCCAAGTGGCAGTGGATGTAGTGAGATTGCTGCTTGTAGTGGTATTATCCATGAAGGTTTAAGTCTATCTGGGGGCCGGGCCAAATGCATTGGAAACTGTGCGAAACAAGGCAGTGCTGAAGGCACAACATTATTTAATAATTTCACACCCTTGCCTCTTCCTGTACCCTATCTACACTCCATGGTGGATGACACACCAGGTGCTGATGGTATTAAAGATCAATAAGGGTGAGGCTGATTATAGATTATTAATGGGCTGAGGGCTTAGAAGCTCATCACTCATTTACAGTGCAGCAGAAGAAAAGACTAGCTGCTTGCCATAAGCCTTTGTTATACTCCATCCATCCCGATACGTGTAATTGGATGAAAATCGTATTACTGTAGATGACGAATGCTATAAAATATCTGTTTGTTTATTTATTATGCTTAGATGTCTGTCAACCAGCTTGATTGTAATTTGTCTGTGGCATGCCAATTTTGGAATACAGCCTACAGTGTCTTGAAGAATAATTGAGTAGGTGTGTTTTCAAGCCAGCGGGCCCTCTGTGTTTTAGCATAGAAAGTTTTGAAAGACCATGCGTGAGCCCAGCCCAGGGCCTCTCTGTTTTGTAGATTCTGCTTTGGCTTTCTTACAGGGGCTGGGCCTCTTTGTCTGCAGCTGTTTGCTGCTCAGTTAGCCCACAGCATGTGTGGATGTCCAGCTGAGTGGCATGATTTCAAATGAGCTCATAGAACTACTGCCACTTTTTGAGCGGTGCCTAACCACTCCAATGACTGGCAGCGTGTGTGTCTGTCTGTCTGGAGTACGAACAGCTGTAATACGGTGTTGTTGAGCAGCCAGCACCGCTCAGTTCACACGTGTGATATTTCTTTTTTTACTCTGGCAGTGTGGCACTCCCTAAAAACTGTACCCAGTACCCACCCATCTGCTGTGTTTTTACAGTTATGCCTTTTATCTTTAAAACACTTAGTCAATAGATGACCTACAAGTCCATTTATATATATATTCTTTCTTTTTATTTATGGCACGAGTACATGAGCTAGTACGTTTCTCTCTCATAGCTTATCTTCACTCTGTGCAGCGTTGTGATTCTGTGACAGCTTTCTCTTCATGTATGGCATAGTGCAGTAGTTACAAGCATTATTTCACAAGCAACAACTATTCTACCGACTCTATACCACATCTATATCTCATGTGAAAATGTGTTACTTCTACTGTCAGACAGTTGTCAGGCTTTTGCATATCCTCCTCCATAATTGTTTCATGTAATGTTGATGATTTAAGCATATTGTACATAACATGGCTCTATGCAGACATATTGTCACTGTCTCGTGGAAGCGTTGCATGTCTAAAACATTGACTTTTCAAGGAATGTCTGTTCGAATGGATCCAACCGTCCAATGTAGTTATTAACTAGTCACAACAAGCTCATTTAATACTTTTCATTAGTAAAATATACCCACAGAAAGACTTACCGGTAACCGCTTTTAATGTGTCTTCACTATTTTGTTCATGTCATTGACAACATTTTCACAAAGAAATATTGAACATAGCAGATCTACAAGCGCACAACCTGTCACAATGCGATATGTTGTGACCCTGTACGTAGATCAGCTGTTCTTCTGTGACAATATGATGGAGTAATGTAGATTTATGAAAACCAAAAGATGAATTATAGCGACATATGGTTTCTTCCCGACAGCGGCAGTATTCCACATCATGGCTACCTCGAATATAAATGTACGTTTGTGTGGCGTGTGTGTGTGTAACAGTGGGCAGAGGGGTGTTGTTGTGGCATCTCCTCAACACAACTGCGGCTGCTGCCTGTTGGCTGGTTCGCATTGTTTTCATTCCAGCTCTGTGCTGTGTGCCTGTTTCTACCATTTCTCCCCACCACTAGCTTGTGACACATTTTATGTCTTCCAGCTAACGTAGGCTAAAACTTTGAATCTTTTCCCAGATTTTCATAGGCCCCCCTCAAAAAAACCCTACCTTCATACTAAAATGCGACAGTCACTTGGAGGATAGTAGATAACTGTATTTTGTTTACTTTCTCTCCATGCCCTCTGTTCCTGAGACAAATAGCTGACCAAAGCTTTGGAAATGTTGCTGAATAACCTAAAATAGCAAAAGGAAAAATGCATGAATTGCTTCCTGGAAAAATAAATAAAAATAAAACTGTTCAAAGTTCACATTACAACATTGTTGATGAAAGATATTCTGTATGTATGTTGTTTGTTTCTGTGATAAATATCAGCAGTGATTTAACATGCCAGCCACACTCCTTGCCTTTGTAGGCATACAACCCACATAATAATTCTATTAATCAAGTCTAAAAGCCTATTTGGATGATAGTGGCAGTTAAGAAAGAATATTATTAATCTATGGAATTTATCGACATAACAATAACAAGACAATATAAACAGTTTTGTCCATTACCCAAGTGCTTATGGTGCTTAGTAGAGATCTCATCCCTGGGTTATCAACATATAATGGCTAAAACATCAACATCTGATGTTGATAACCCCATTATATAGAGTGACTTGCAGCGTGGCCAACATGCACTGTAAACTGCATTTACCTGGATGGCTTTTGCAACGTAGGCATTTGATGTGGAACGTGTGTTGTATTTGGAGGTATGATACTAACGCAGGGGTCAAGAATGTGCCATATTTATCTACTACGGTTGTAGAATCTATTGAGTGCTGAGGGAGTTTGCTCCCAAGTCCCACCAAGTCAAAGGATCTTTGACAACTCTGGGTCAAAAGTGGTGACCTTTAGCCATATCTGTAATTAGAAAGGGGTTTCCAAGCTAACTATTTTGTTCTGTTTGCATTCTTGGGCTATCTAGCCTAGATGGCAATCATGGCATCTACAGTGGACAGTTGTTGGTAGAAATAGTCTGTCAAATTTACCACTGACACAACAACACTTCAACCATAACACTTCAACCATGTAAGCTTGCTCTTTTGTTGAGGAAGTGAAAAATAAGATCTTTAATGTGTAGCTACTAGCTACTACAGCGACACAGACATCCCCTCGGATGTTTATCTTGAGCGAGTGTGACATCTCTGCCTGTTTGACGCATGAGTGAGTCCCAAGATGGCCATATTCCCTTGGGACTGGCAGGGCTGTATCTTTGTGGTAATCGTATTTTGTAATTGAGACTTTTGAAGGGCTGATTATCATGTAATGGCAGAAAAATCAAATATAGCATCTCTGTCGGGTGGAAACCTCATTATGTCCAAAATCTGTTACTTTTCAGGATTCAAATGAAGAAAATAGGAAAAGTAGCAGATCTACAAGCTCAAAACATGCCTCATTGCATTGTGTTTGAAGCTTGTGGATCTGGTACTTTTGGGTAGTAGTGTGATGAAGTATTATGTTAATTAGCAACAGCGTCTAGCACTGATTGCAATTATCGATTATCTTCTTAGCTTGATCGACTCATCAAATAACCAGAGAAATGTTTAAAAATATATTGTGTATAATCAACGTTAAAATCAGTACAGGTCTCACCAGCTCTTTATTAAACATATTGATAGCAATAACAATTTCATCAGACAGGAGACAACAAAAAACATATAAAAACATATAAAACCTATTTCATACTTAGTTGTACAACTGTGTCACGCAATAATTACATGGCCAATCCACAAGCTCACAGCATGTTGTGAGGTGAGGTGTAGTGCATAAAATATTTAGTTATTAGAGTGTATGTTATGTCAGGAGAGCATCAGTGAGCGTGCCATTCATTCTGCATTTGTAAACGTATCCATTATGGAGCCATGCTGATAAAAGGTTTTATAGGTTATAACCTAATAGGAAGTCATACTCATCTCTGACCTTAATCTCACAGATTTACTGTTTGAATCACAATATGTCGTTGTTCCTATATATATATGGAACCATTAAACTAAGATGCATACAGTATATCCCACATGTCTATTTCAATCAGATAATATGAGGTACTTATTTTTGCTCTTTGCCCTTCCAGACACCCGTACCACCATTGTGCCGGACATTATGTCTCCCAGCAGTTGTGCTGAATTAATCTGATTTCATAACAGGAAAAGAAGATGAGCTGGTAATCTGAAGCTGCACACAGGGCCCTGTCTGCTTAATCTCCCAGCTCCTCTGGAATCATAAACAGTGACCCGTCGGCCATCTCCAGGGCCCTCTAGGAATGTGACATAACACTCTATGTCGATTTTGCTTCTGCTACAACATGAATATTGACAAATGACAAAGGTGCTTACACAGGAATAGAAGTGGCTGAGTTACGGCCTGTTGCTCAAATCTTCAAAGGCGTCATGATGTGTGTGAGTGGTCAGAATAGAAGAAAAGTTTCACTGTTGAATGAGATTGTGTTGGGTAGGTCCTACTTATTTTTCAAGATGTTTCTCTGTTTGATAATATTTCTTACTGACGGTTTTAGGGATGTTTTCCTTTTACGTGTGTCTCAGAGAACAAACTGTTTTGATTGTTGTTGTTGATGAGGTGAAGTTGAATTATATGTCTAGAGTGAAATTATGCTAACAATCCAGGGCCAAAATACTGGGAGGATTTTGACCTCAGAAACTGGAAGCTGAGACGGCTGAATGAAACCAGCCAAGTGTAGCTGAGTGTGGGAGTTTTTCACACTGAATAGACGACGAGGCGTATTGCCAAGTTACAGTATTATAGCCTATGTGGGCTATTGGTCTAACCATCAGTATTGCTCATAATTATATCAAACAGGAGCTAAATTGTGTAACCAATTTTAAATTGCCAATTTGTTCTTAAGTTGGTGGTGAATTTGGAGAAAGATAATTCAAAAAGAAAAAAAAAGCTGGTCTAATTGATGACATAAACTGGGGCAACCCAGTTCATGTTTGTGTCTAATAATCTGGAAAAGATCCAGTGAGTGGACTTGGGCAGTCCTCCCTGAAGCCCCTCCTCTCTGCTCGCAGCCTGATAGGACTTCTTATCAGTAGACTAAGCACCCCTTTCAGTTAGCTCACTTCACATCTCCTCCCGCTGCCCGAAATGTGTCAAGCTTGTCTTGGTTTCCTTCCCCTGACTTCCTGGAGGAGGAGGAATTTCCTTGGGAAACGTTTCACATTCCTGACAACCAGAGGAGAGCTGCTAGAAAGTCCTAAAGGCAGCCCACTCGGCTCTATTCTCCACCCCTTTTTGGAAGCCTGTTGTTGACCTGCACTCTGCTTTCTAGAAGGAGGGGGCAATGCTGAAGCAGTGGGTTGCACATCCCTGTTGAGTGGTAGAAGGGACCATGCACACGGAATGGCTACGGTGAAGTCGTCAGAAAGTGGAAAAAGGTTCGATTTCTCTCCCCGCATCTCTGTGCCACAGAATTGGGAGCACTGCCAGAATTGAGCAGGGTAGAATAGTAAGGTAAAGGTTTACACTTATCAAGAGACTGAAGGGAGATCCCTCTCCCTGAGCCAAAAGCGCGAGGCAAGGAAGCTGTCCTTTGACATGGGGGAGGATGCTGTCAAAATAAGCACATCGGAGGTGAAAAGGGAGACAATATTTTTCAGCTTGTCTTTTCTCTCGCTCTCCTCTTATTTTCCACCTCTCCCCTCAGGCATTTCCTGAGCTGTGTGTGCCAGCAGCAACATAGACTGTTTATTTCAAGGACAAAACACTCTGGCCTTTGCAGTACTGTGCAATGAGCGAATGCACATGACAAGCCATATAAAACATGTGTGCTACTTAAAGCATAGGCTATTCTATTACACACGCACGCACGCAATAGCCATGCCACACGGCAGGCTTGCACTGTGAATTTAAAGATCTGCTACAACATTGTTTTTACATAATTGCCTAATGCATATATACAGTGGCATGTCCAAAATAATCTGAGTATTCTCATTACAACATTACTCATTCCAACTTCTGTAGATGAAAGTATGGAGACGTGGGAGGCATCACTGCAGCTTAAGCTGTCATCATCCATCGTCCATGACACACACACACACACACACACACACACACACACGCACACCGGTTAATTCAACTGGGAGTAGCCTTTCAGCTAACATGAGGAAGGAAAGAAGATGCCCCGTCTGAAATAATCTACAGCACATCTTGATGCGTCTCTCAGTCCACCAGCTGTCACGTTCAATACAGTTTCAAGTTATTTCAGCCCGTATCTCCCCCATATGGGTCACATCTGTTCCTGACCTTCTTTCTCCTCTTCATCTAAAATGAACATGTTGCACTTTTGTGAAATCTGTCCGTCCGGTGCTGTGGCTCATCAGTTTGGCACTGTTTGTATTTTCTATTACTCTTCTTTCTATTAGTTCACAAACCCTAAGTCCGCCTGTCCCAGGCATAACTTGCAATATTGGATCCGCGGGAGGTCTTTGGAGGACGCACCACATCTGACTGTTTGCAGGGCATGCCATGGGCATTGGCAACCCCTGATGTCAGCTTCACTGATTGGCTGAGCTTTATATGCGATTTGTGCCGCTTGCATCGTTAATAGAACCAGTAGTACGACTATTCCGACTAGCACGGTCTAATGAACCTTCCATCTTCTGTTTTCACTCACCTTGACTGTACTGATGTAAATATACTCTTGCTTACATATGAGGAAAAACAATGTCAGTTAGTACACTGAAACTGGAAGCTGGAGCTTGGGTAAATGCAGTCAGTCAATCATTTGGAGATACAGACAGCAGGGGAATGTGCAGACTTTCGTTTTGTGTAAATCCCAATTTCTCCACACACTTGTAGTCTTGTCAGAAGTTGCCACTACTGACCCCGACTGGTTGTTCTTTGGACTGGGTGGTGTTGAATCGCACACAGCTTCTTTCCACCGGCCAGTGAGTGAGGAGCCTCGCTGGGAGGCTGTAGCGTGCGCAGAGGAACACCCACCCTAATCCGCACAGTTAAAGTTTAAACCCACCTACCTCCTGAGGGGAGCCCTGACCAGCCTCTAGGGGTCCCTGGTGTTGCACCACCACTTAAACTGCGTCCGTATTCTGTGGCGAACATCCAGCGAAAAGTTCACTACGCATCACAATTATGCTATCAGCTATTTCCGGTGACAAGATTTGGTGTAGGGAAATACTAGAAGACTTATTATAGAAATTATTATATAGGAAATCCGCTGAATCTGCTGATACTAAGCATTGATCGCACAATGGCCAGAGTTCAGAGTGCATATCCATTTCTCTTATTTTGATGATGGTGGCAACGTGGCAGAAATGTCTCTTAGGTTTGGGAAAGCCTCTTAGTCAGCACCAACACTGCTGGCATCATTAGCACTGACTGCACATAACCTTTGTCGAGTTTTCTGTACTTTAATACACTGTATTACCAAGGCCTGGTTTGTGAAAGTGTATGGAGCAGAGCCCGACCGATATACTGTATATCGGCTTTTTTACGACTTTAATATTGGCAATTATGCATTATATTTACACACCTCAGCTATGGCCGTGGCACTCCTCCGTGGATTTGTCTATATGGAGGATATAATCTAAACATGCAAACTACTTTTAATGTGGCCATGAATGAATGTGATTGTGCTAGATGCTACTGTAGTATGTAATACTAATCTTCTTAGAATCTCTCTGGATGATTAAGAAAGCAGATGATTCTTGGGGGGGTAATCTACATGTAATCTACACAATTGCAGATTAGAAGCACTGTATGTTACTATGTATGCACGAAAGGCAAATCATAGAAGTAAAATAAATATCTGTGCATATTTGATCACATTAAGGCAAGACCGAGCTTTACACAGGTTAAGAAGACTGTCACAGCAGGTCACAAGGATTAGACATGTAGCCTTAATCTGTTCACTCATTAGGGCAGGTACCCAAACAACAAACGGAATGCACTGTCTGTTCTGTTTTTTTTCTTTTTTTTCACGTCAGACTAACGGGATGTCGTACTAATACGCAGTCCCCCTGCTGCTGTTGCTATAATGTCACCTAAATTTACCTCCTTTTATATAATCATATTCTTCTCTCATATCAGAACTAGTATCTAGTATCACAAACAAGTTGGCCATGATTTTGAAGTTGCTTTCAGGCACAACTGGCTTTAAGTTAATTTCAAATTGTTGGGAGTTATTGCCTAAAAGCTCCCAAAGTTCATTGTTCAGTTTTGGTGTGCTGTCCTTCCTATCCACTGATTCCATTGCATTCACAATTTCACATCACTTCACATGATATTCACAGGGCTTTTAAGATGAATCGTCTTCAGTGATTTCTGAAAAGATGAGCACAATAACATCTGCCTTACATAAGCTATTAATACTGCTTTTCAACATGCAATAATAGACATGCTGTCTTGCTATTTTTATGTATCCATGCTCATACTGTAAGCTAGAAAACAGGAAAAAGGAACACGTGTTCCAATCCTTTTCATTGGCCAAATAAATATGTATAAACCCCACAGACAGACTGAAGCACTGTCAACCTGGTATCCCTATTTTGGGCATAAAACCTTTTGCTTTTATATTTATGTATTTGTAAATACCGGTAGCCAATTTAAAGCTTCTCTAATTTTGTGTGATGTTGGCATTACAGTACAACAAAGGCATTGATTTATTGAAAATGCATGAACAAATAAGATAAGATATAAGATTGCTGTGCATAGCGACAATATGTTTCATCTGTGTAATGTATGTAGGCTAAAGTGTAAATGTTAAACACTAAACAGTCAGGCGTAGAGCCTGACTACGCCTGACGGTTTGATACATGGGACTAGTTCATTCAAGGCTTCGTGGTGTTGACAGGCTTTGCTTTGTGAGCAGGTCAGACGGCTTATATTAAGGTAGACTAGTCTGTGGTGAGCTTGTTCTCCAGTGGGCAAGGTGCAAAGACAGTTTGGTGTTGCACAGACGAGCTGTCTTAACTGGATTATAAAGCCCAGTTAAAATCGTCCTTCCGTATCCCAGCCTTGTACAAATGACTTGTACCCAAGTCAAGGGCGGGAGGAGCAGTAATGAAACGGTTAACCTGTTGGCAGGAAGATAGCGATGAGAGAAAATATGCAATCTGATAAGATGGTAAACCTCTATTATTGATTAATTCCCTTTTTAGCATTTAAATTCTGGCCAAGATGTCATCGGTTGAAATGTGAAGTGCTTCTATTAGTTTAACAGATTTGACTTTGGCTTAGTACTAAGCAGGCTGCAATGCCAACACTGGGTCAGGTCAAGTTCATGATCGGCCTTATTGATAATGCACACATATCATTTCCGAAAAGGCTTGAAATTAGTATTTATCACAAACAAAATTACCATCAGCCTTAAATGTTAACACGTTATATATGTTTCAATTGTCAGCAGTGCCACGACTGATTACATTTGTATACGTTATTCAGCTGTTGCTTATATCATGACCCTGGGTAGCATTGAATTGCACCATAGTTGCCCATTATGACATGCCCCGAATAGAGATGCTATGCTAGGGTTCAAACGGTTAAAAGGCTTGACATCATCTGGGGACATCGTATTAAACCTAATGTTTTATTTTCTGATGAACTGAAGTTGATTAAAAGTTCACCAATGCTGGTGGACATTTCATTTCCTAACATCTGTTGTGTAAGTCAAATGTGAACTGGCCCTGGGTAGCCACTAGCCAGGGATGTCAAATGAATGGCTTCCTCGTCTTTAACTCTGGGCTTGAGGAGATTTCATCTTGAGAATAAAATCCCATCCAACATATGGCCAGGCATCTGGTACAGATATTTGATGGAGTAACATAGCTTATGCATGTAGTAAGCCTAAATTTATTTATCCCATTTATATAAGATTGCGCCATAACACATCGCGCTGTGAGCTTGTCCATCGGCAGTTTTTGGCAAAGTGATTTGCTGTGTGTGTGTTTGTGTATCAATCAGTCTGTTGGTAAGACTGACCCCTTCAATCTCACAGGTTGTTCTTCATTACCGATCATGTAGATTGGGTTAAAAATATCATCATATAAATTGAACATCTCCAAAATAATCCACCGTTAAAACTTGAAATGTCTTCAACCTCCACTGCTGTCGTATCAGTCTTAAGGTCTAAGCACTGCCGGCTGGAATGAAAAAAAAAATTAAGGTGGAACCAGTCATAAGCATGGAAAGACTGTCCGTGCTGAAACTCGTCTTGTAGGGGAATGAAATATTCAGGGGAAGTAGCTTTTAAACAAGCGCATACTTTATTTGGACTCAATTATGCAGCTAGACATGACCAGGTAATGGCGGTATGAGTGAACAAAGTGCTGGTGGCTTTTTGTCAACATGGTCTTTCACCGGAGCCAAAGGGTGCTTTTCTATGACCTCCCCCCGGCCCCTCCCCAAATATAGGCTTGTACCATACGTACGGCATTATGTCCAAGCATGCTTCCTGAAGAGAGAATCAAACCACATTCATGACAAGGGCTCGTGTTCGAGTGAAAGCACATTGAAGGCATTGAAAGCCTCATTTGAAAAAGTTTTTTCTTTTCTTTTTCACCCCCTCTCCCACACAGACACCAAACATAGACGCTCTCTTTTCATTCAGCTCCCGGGGTTACGTCACTCACTCTCTTGTCCTCCACTTCCCCCCTTTTTGTGCCTCTGACAATTGCTGTGCACTGTGCAGTGATCCGAGGGCATGGGACTGGCAAAAACATAATCTGGAATGCTGACCAGGGGGAAAAGAATTGCAGAAAAGTCTGTTTTTGTTTAGGCAGCATGTCGCTCAATTCAGCGGCTCTGCTGGCCCGAACTGTCCTGATGTCATGCGGAGTATGTGTGCGTGTAACATGAGAGGAGACAGCAGCTGTTCTGTCAGCACTGGAGAGGTTCCAAATAGCAACTCTTGGGCTGAAACGTTGTTTCTACCATGCAGAAATGAATACACGATGCAAAGCA
This sequence comes from Benthosema glaciale, assembly GCA_900323375.1. Lineage (NCBI taxonomy): Eukaryota > Metazoa > Chordata > Actinopteri > Myctophiformes > Myctophidae > Benthosema > Benthosema glaciale. The sequence goes on from OOFJ01058518.1 coordinate 13,285, forward strand.
TCCGCAGGGTAACTAGCTGTACCCTAACCCTAAATCAATTATGAGTGCTTCAGTCTGTTCAGTGTTCACCTGAGGTAAACATGGGTAACGCAAGTTACACAACGTCTATGGTTGGACTTGGAATCCGGAGTTGGAGGAACCGGATCCAACATTGAGGAAGCGGAACCGGTTACTTACATTCACATTTGGAACAGTTTGTGAAATAGTTTTTTATTGCACTGTCAGAGCTGATATGTGTGGAGTCTGTGGACTTCACGTCTGATATCCATCTACAATACTGGTGGTTCTCAAACAGGACCACCATGACTCTGAGAGTGTACACAATGGTACATTTTCAGAGTTACAGACCTGTCCGGGTCCATTTGGAACCCCCTAAAGGAATTGTTAAAGGGAACCATTAAGGGATCGGACCATTAAGGGGGAATCATTAAGGAGCTGGAATCTGTAAAATCGGATCCCAAACCCTAGTAACGTCAAGCACTCAGTCTCAGTCACTGACGACCAAAGTTAGCAACCGTATCCTAAATTGGGATTTTGCTGTGACATGATTAGTTGCCAAGTCCTGTGAGACTCTTACATTTTAGTTTTTGCTAAACTGGTCCTGAAATTACAAATGATTGCATACCACCATGTTTGGGATACATTTGCATTTTTGGTATGTTGTTGTTTTTTACAATAGTCTACAGTGGCCAAATTCTGTATGTTGACACGGTGGCTCCATTGGATTCGTACCATTGGAAGTCCCTTGATGTCCCAATATCAATGCAATTTAAAAGGTCTCCCACTGTGTGAACCCATTTTTTATGCCCTGGCAAACAAAATAACTATTCCCATATCCCCATGTTCACATCCTCAGGCTCTGATATTTTATGATAAGGCTTAGGGTCTGGGGAGTTCAGCTCATTTTTGGGAATTGACTGTGGTTTCACAGTTTAGTTGTGGATGCTTCCAGTAGCATATGACTTCCTCGACTCAGTCAACAGACTGAAACACTGAACACCTTCTGGCAGACAGGACAGCGGTGCCCTTTTAGGCTAGATCTCAGTCAGACATGTGGATGGGCCTCGCAGTAAACTGGCCAACCTGAGACTCGGGAGGTCACAGGGCGATGAAACGGATTATTGACTGTGTGACTGTGAACTGTGTAATGCCCCTGGGCGTTACTCCCTGACTTTCCACCTTGTTGTGTGGCTTTGATCTGCCTCGCACAATTAATTTCGGTTTCTTTGGATGTCCCAGACTAGAACCGATACAGGTGGGCCAAATTAATCACACCTCGCTGGCAAGGAGAGCGCGTTCAGACGTTCACTAATATCTGCTGGCAGCACTATTGACTTGTTTGTACAACACCGGCAGGCTTGGAATATTATAAACGTTAATGCCCAGTCTGTCAATCTTTCTTCCGAGGTGGAAAGGTAGTAAGGTGCCACTACCCACCTTCATTAAGCAATGCAGTGGCAGGCCTGCACTCCACTATACCTCGAGTCGGCTTAGGCTTATCCTAGTTGAGGTAGGTTAGTTTACTACTTATATAGAAAGTCTTTGTAGTTACTGTGCAGCTAATGGCTGAGGACGACCGATAAACACAAGATAATTCACCTGAAGCATGGCCTATAATCGCCGCACTCTCTTATCTAAAGCAAATATTTGTCCATGGCTGCCTGATAAGTTGATTTGTTGACAGAGTACAAATAAATGTAAAAAAAAGCAAAGAAAAGCAAAGAAAAAGAATTTGCATCCTTGGACAGTAGCTCCCTTCTCTACTTTAGATTATGTGTACCTGTAGTATTTTGTCATTGGCAGTTCTTAAAAATAAGTATAATTACTATAATGTATATCGAGCCTACAGGATAGTTATAACAATTGATATCATCATCATCATCTTATCTTTTTATTCTTCCCAAAAGGACTTTCAAACTAGGAAGGGTATGGTATGGCCTGGTCGCCCTGCAATGACATGCATAAGATCTGGTCATCCCACCTTAGTAAAATGTTCAAAATAAAAATATTTAGGACGACCATCAAGCTGATTCTACTCTATGGCTCCGAGACATGGACACTTTCAAAGAAATTCGAGAAACGGTTGGATGGCACTTACACACGCCTTCTAATGAGTGCGCAAATTCTCTCTCGGAAGAGCCACCCATCAATAAATCTAATATACGGCAACCTTCCCCGTGTTTCTTCACTAGTCCGATCCAGAAGAACACAGTTTGCCGGCCACTGCTACAGAGCTGACAATGAGGTTATATCTTCCCTTCTCTAGAATCCTGCCTCAAAACAGACCAGAGGTAGAAAACTGTCATTCCCTGAGGTCATCGCTAGGGACACATGCATCAGTAAGGGGAATAGCAATAAAGGACCGGAAAGTCTGGCGTGGCATTGTGAAATCCATAATCTCGACCGTGGTCGAAAAATGACGATGATGATGATCATCATCATCGTCATTATTCATTAGAACAGGGTTTTTAAGTGCGTGTTTGTAGGGGGGACTTGTGGGACACACTATGTAAAGCTCCCTCTAATGGTTTTGTTGGATTATAATAGACTAAAGCCATTGGCTGTTGGAGTTGGAGTTGGTGGATGGACACTTGTTTTTTGCCAGGTGCTTGAAAAGCAACTGGATTACATTTGCTACTAGCGACCATAAAGACTGCATTAGTAGACACTTTTTCATGATTGGCTGCCTCTAAGCCAATGGGAGACTTACCCATGAAACCCATACTCTGAACGATGCCGTATCGGCTGCATACTCTGAACACTGCAATGTGAAGCCGTGAGCAGAGGCAAAGGCAGTGGTGTTCATAAACGAGAGCTTGTGGCACCCTGGCAGTTATGACTGAGTCATTCTTGTTTTGTTTTTTGTTAAATGTCCTTCTTTGTCCACATAGAAAATGGAATCAATACTAAATAGTTACATTCATATAATATACACAGTATGATAATACTGTCAATACTTTTGAAGCGGCACAAAACGCCATAACTGTGGGTCTCATACATTAGTTGGTTTTCATTTTCATATGCAGTATATAAAGTCAAGTCGAATGACCAATATTGTTTTAATGTTGATAAAACATTTTCATGGCTTGAGACCACTGAGCCTGTTGTGGTTTGCCTGGCTTAGACCATTTGACAGGGAATGTCGCTTGTCATATTGACATTATAGTTTGCTAAGTCGCTAAGAGCATTAAGCAAATCCTTAAGCTGCAAATGGTAAATATTTGTTGTTTTTAAGCGGTGAATGGGTCAAAATATCCCTCAGTGAAGATCGGTTTTCTTATCTAATATCTAATATTTTGGCTATTATACACCAGGTTTATGGCAAATAACCATATTTGAATAGCTTCATTAATAACCATTTTAATTCTAAAACCTGGAGCCTTGAAACCTTTCAATGAATAATATGTGTTTTTTACTGGACTGATAATAATACTTCATGATACACCACTGGAGCAGTTCACACTTTTCTTCGGCTTTTAGAGTTAGAAGACACCATACACATGTAGGGTATGATGAAGTGAAGTGTTTATTATGCTAATCAAATATAGGCAGCACCAAATGAGCCACTTCTCCTCCACTCCAGCCTGTGTAGAGGTTTATCGGACTTGATTAAGTCCGATAAACCCCCCCATCTGAGATTTTTCATAACATTTAAATGAAAAGATTTTGAGAGGGAAACTGGCTTGACAAGAGCCTTACAGGTGCCCTTTACTGTGTGTGTTTGTGCGTGTCTGTGTGTGTGTGTACGTCTGTCTGTGGGATAATTGAAGTAGATCAAGACTAGACCAAATCTCTCTGTGTGATGCACTGACTGGAGGACACCAGGAGGTGAAGAGATGTTGCGGTCTGCCTCTGCTTCAGAGCCAGTTGATTAGCTAGGCACTGGAACACCTAGAGGGGTGGCAAATATATATCCCTCTGTTTGTCACTACGATCATTTGAATCTGCCCACGCTGAGAGAGACAAATGATAGCCATCTTTGTGCTCTACACCCCGCCTCGTGTATTTTGATTTCCGTCTCACTTCATTGGCGTGCACGATGTCTGTAGTGCTCAGATTAGCCCATAATAATGCAGGGTAGTATGGTGGGTGACAAGCAAGGCCTCCTCTGTGTTGTTGGGTGTCATGGTGTTGGGGATATTTGTGCTATGTTCACCTGTCGGGGAAACAAAATGTGTCCCACTCAATACACAAGGTTCCAAGCCCTAGTCTACTCAATATCGTCATACTGTAACTGTATACTGTATATTTATTTTACATAACGCACGCAACGCGCGCACGCATTTTCTCAACAAAATTAGTATGACATCCAGATCAGCGGGAGAGTGCTACTGTACATGACCTTGCTTGTTGCTCTCAGGGTCCAATAGGTCACCGGTTAATGACGCCGCCGCGCTGCTGACCGGATGCACTAATGGACTTAGATTGAGCAGCACTGGCCGCGCTGCAGTGACTGATGCCATGAGGCTAAACCTATTAGGGTTGTCAGAAACCTACTTGGCCGCATCCCTGTCCATCACAGAATCTCGTCAAAGGCTGTCAGTTGGTCTGTTGTTGGTACTGTTTACGCAGGTTGGATCCATTGTCTGCACGTTGTGTTGCGTTATTAGCCGATCTACATAAGTGTTTCAAATGAGGCTTTACTACATCAGGCTCTTTATAGTTGGCCTGTCCTACAGCCAAACCACTATTTAACCAGCACTTAATTCACCTCACAGCATCCTCGACCCAGGAAGAGGAGCAGATAGTGACTGAGTAGAGACCGGGCAGGCAGGGAGGGTTTGTGAAAGACAAATTGACTCAAAGTGCAAACAACAGTGAAGATCGATAAACTCAGGCCATAACAATAATGACCCAACCGACGAAGCTTAACCAGTGCGAGCAGCGAGACGGAGATAGGGATGTTTCCCTGCCACCCGTGGGCTCTTATCAACTGGGAAATAGCCCCTCCAACGTCTGTCATTCAGAAGGAAAATCACACCCGTTTGAAGTGAGGGACGCTCTTAATATTGTACATCATCATAGATCATCTCATTCCGGCCAATCCGAATTTGCGCCAATGTGTTTGTGTTTACGCACTGTATTGAGAAACTGTGTTTCTCAAAACTGTCAATTCATTTCAACAGCATTTCATGTTTGTGTTAGGACAATGTTTGTGTTTCAAAGCTGGACATAGGAGGGTCTCTTGCGCACCTCAAAAGATCACGCTCGTGCAGTGAGGGGTGCTCTTATCATCATACATCACATTCGGTGCTCAGCCAATTAAATAATGTATGTGGTACAAACACACAAAGCTGGGCGTAGTAGGGGCTGGCGCCCCTCAAAAAGCAAAAAAAAACAGGACGTCATGTGTCAGCCAGGTCGATGGGCTTTACGCAGTGACGCCATGTGACGGCCACACTTCACACAAGTGTGATCTTCCTCTCTGCATGAATATTGTTGAGTGCTGTATGCACCGCCCCACCCCAGCCACAAATCCACTCGCAACAACACTGTGATGATCCCCCTAAAGGCTTCTCTGGGGATTTAGGAATGAATGGCCAAAAAGGAGGATTATCATTGGGACCGGGGGGTGGAGGGTGGATTATTTGAACCACATCTTGAACCAGACAAATCTGCAATTGCAAAAAAAACAAAAAACAAAGAAAGAAAGAAAAAATCCATCTGAAGATTTGGTCTGGCACCGCTCAGTTGTGATTGGATTTCAATCCCTCTGAAGTAGTGAGGGACCGGTGCGCATCCATGCGCACCGGGATGCACACACACACACACTGACTGACACACACGTGCGTGGTTGCAGACATTTTAGTACGACTGTATTGGTTGGGGGTGGCACCTGGTATGTTGTCGTTGCAGGCTGGCATGGCATATTGAAAAGTGGCACAGGTGGAGGAGGTGGATGGACGGTATAGACCGGGCCAGATGGCTGGGGGAGTTTTCACTTCCAGCCTGACACGGTGGAGATAACGGCACCTCCGCCTAATAAAATAACCCATAGTTCCCTGGGTGACCCCATAGCGCCTCCAGCCCTTTTAATTACATCTGAATCCACATCCATAGAGAGCTGGGCTGGGATGGAGATGAAGTGAGACCTTCAGCTCTGCTCTCTCTCTCTCTCTCTCTCTCTCTCTCTCTCTCTCTCTCTCTCTCTCTCTCTCTCTGATTGTCCTCGTAGTGTATACACTCGTAGTGTATACATTTGTAT
>OOFJ01058518.1:32716-51723 GCA_900323375.1 Benthosema glaciale
GTTGAGTTTCTATTTTAGAGAGGTAAACAAAAAAAAAGAAAATAAATCAACCCTGAGCCTGAGGTAAATTATACTGTGACTCTGTGATTTGCATTTGCTTAATTTATACTTTGTCGTAAATCGGTGTCACTGGCCAAAAATAGTGGCTCTACTACAAGCTCACGATGCGACATGTTGTGACCTTGTACATTGGCTATTTTGGGAATTTCCTTTAAAAACGAAGTCAGGTGTTAACGCAAGCTGCGCGGTTACCCTTTTAGTTGCTTGACATGCCTAAACATGTAAAATCCATAGCTACGTTTACAAGACAGCACTTTCCAAAAGATGAGTGATATAATAAAAGGTTTAACTTTGTAAACATTGGTCAGACGTGACCTGTATTATATTTTTTTTAAAGGTAATCAAAGAAGTTGCATCTTGTGCATATTGACACAAGTTCAAGATATTTGTTTTGTCTCACCTGTGTTCCCTCCGGTACTTGTGGAAAACACTTTGAGAGCTGTGACACAGTGACTGTTCATTCAAATAACCCTGCTGCAGTGCTATACCTGTGTGTGTGCTGTATACGTGATGGTTCTCATGCAGAGACTGAAAGGACAGTGAAGGAAGCCGAGATCATGCTTCCTTCACTGTATGAGGAGTCCCAAGCCACTTCTTTTCACATGACAGGGGGGGGGTTTCGTGGAACAAACATGTTATTCCAACCAGTTTGTTTCCCCTCAATCAGGCAATATAGTGTCAACATGCAAACTCCACAAAGAAAGGGTCATACCTAGGGTGTTGGCACTGATGATGCGGAGGAGAGAACACGCCCCCCAGCGCCCACAGTGTCCTATCTTCTTCATCGTTTTGAAAATTTTACATATTTTGGTTTTTGAATTGTAATGCAGTTTTGTTGATCTGTGTTGTGGTGTTGTCTGTCGGTAGTATCCCCATTTTCTGAAGAGGGACGCCAACCGCCTCCAGATCATGCTGCAGCGGAGGAAGCGCTACAAGAATCGCACCATCCTGGGCTACAAGACGTTGGCGGTGGGAGTGATCAATATGGCAGAGGTACTGCCTGTCAGTGTGTGTGTGTGTGTGTGTGTTGCCTTTTGTTTATTGTCAGACCATTTGAGGACACCTTGTGCACCATCTGCTTGAAAAACATATCTCAAATTATTTTCCCCCTCCGTAGATTAATACCCTGTCATTACAAAAGTAGCAAAAATAGCCCGCCTCATGGATTAATGTCCTCAGTCCCCGCGACTGATTTTAGTCATTGGGATTCCACAGCAGCCAGTATGTCTATTGTCTACTATAGGAGCATCTCTTGCACTGAAAATAGCCGATTTTCAGGTATTAGTTGTCTTAAGATTAAAGAGTATTTTAAGTGGTCATACTAGAAATTGAAGACATACATGTTCAGTCGTATCTTCCATAAAACTCTCGGACATGTCATAAATGTAAGCCTCAATCTCAAGAATTAGAATGAATAGCATTTAAACATCACAGTCCTACAGCACTATAGTGTGGAGTGTGGAGGAAACAGCACTATAGTGTGGAGGGACTCCTTAAGGGCCTATATAAATGTACCATTTACCATTTATAAATATTGAACTCATAAAACATATTAAGAGGAGCTTGTGACTGAATAATAACTGCATTGGATCCACAGGAATACAGGTCCTTTTTCCGTCCATTTTGTCCAACTTGTGATTTATGCTCTGGCCTTTCTCTGATGCTTGACTGACAGTCATTAGTGTCCATGAATCCATCTTGTTTGCCAGAGAGAGGGCGGGCGAGCCTCCTGTGTCGCACATCCTTTTTAAATGATTCAGGCTGATCACACATGCTGTGTTATGTGAGATTGCAGGGCCATCTGGAGCTAGTTATATTATACAGTATATATATTTTTTCCTCTAAAACAAGTGGACGCAGTGTGTTCAACCATGCTCTGAACATTGAACATGATATTACCATTTGTGTGAAATGCTTGTGTAATGCCTAGTATACACGATATGCAACATGTGTGTCAAAAGAGCTCACAGATTCTGAACCTAGATGGTGCATTTTTTGTGTACAAGCACAAATAACACTGACCCGACGTTAATTACAGTGAATTAGTTAACGACGTGTGTGTGCGTGCGTGCGTGCGTGCGTGCGTGTGTGTGAAGCTAGTTTCCATTCGCGGTCACATGGTGGGCATTGATTGACATCTGTAAACGAGAGTAACACATCATTATGATTCAGAATGTCGTTTGTCCACACGGCTGTTTCATGCATGCTGCAGCAGTGAACAAGCCACAGGCTTCTATGTTTAAGAGCAGATTGTCCATTATTGTAATTATATTGTCATCAGCCACAGAATAAGGTCTTGTGTGCCCTCGTTTTGAATATGACAGGAGATTTAGTGGGAGGAAGTCGGTTACTGGGCTCAGTATGGAGTCCTGCAAGTTGCCCCTTGCCAGCGTTTGAGCTAAATTAGGCCTAGTCCCTCAGCAGCCCGGCACATATATCGGTTCGGCCCAAATATATGCAATTATTACTTTTTTGAGTTTTTTCATCATCATCCGTATCGGCAATTATAGCCTGGAAACCAGCCTAAACTGCCACAGGAAAAGAATCCCGGGCAGATTAGGTCTGGCACTCCTCAATTTGAATTATATTTCCCTGAGCCCAAAATTGTGATGGACCAATCAGAGCCCACGATTCAAAGTGAGACTTTTTTTGCTGTTTGGAACTGCCCCTCGGAAATAAAATCTCAACACAGAAGTTCCAGACTAATATCTACGCAGTGATATTAGTCTGGCCATGCCAGGCTACGGCAATTATGCATATCACGATACGATGCGCTGTGAGCTACTAGATCTGTTTTTGAATGGTGGTTAAATAATGTTCTTGTTTGCTTATTTGTTGCATACATATTGTTATTATACTTTTTTTGTTAGTGTTTATATGTTAAATGTTCTTAATTAGAAACTTGGATCAAATTATTATTATTATTTTTCCAAATTGGTTAGAGACAGTGAGCTAAAACTCTCAGAAAGCAGGATCAGCACCAAACCCAAAAATATGCCATCCGTCGGGCTCTACAATCAAGTGCACTACTAGTAAAACTATCCCTGGCTATAGTGCTAAAATTAAAGCTCTTCTCTGATCTAAATAATTCACTCAAACCATGTTTGAATCGATGCCTGAAGCAATCTGGATTTTCTCACGGTGAAGCCAAGTGCCTTAAGCAGTGCAGCAGGAGTGAAGATTTATTTATTCGTCGACTGCATAGCTGTAAACTTATCATCAACTCGGGTACATAAATCTGTGCAGGCGTGAAGTAGTCAAGCAGTATAATAAAGTCATCTGAGCCTCTGTCAGATCTGTGTCTTTACAGTGAAGAGAGCAAATCAATTCCTACTACAGCCCTGACTGTCTGTTGAACAACTTCCATTTGCATGAGACCAGTTCCACTTCAACATAACACTCTTGACAAATTGATGGACACAGCTGAAAGAGTTCTGATAACTGAGAGACAATATATTTCATTTATCAAAAGTCATGTTGACAGTTGTTTATTTCAGAATGGATAATGCTGTCAAGAACACTTATAACTATTGACAGCCAGAGGAAGGGTAGCAGTTTCTCTACACTGCAGCATTTGTTTTAGTAGATTTGTTTTGTTTTCCCATGTCACCTTAGCCTTTAAACACTTTAACCATTATTTTAAAGTGTAGTTGTTGAAAAATGGCAAATATACAAGCTCATAGTGTGGCACCGAGTGACGCGCTATGAGCTTGTAGATCTGCTTTTTTTGAGAAATTGTGAACATCTGTTCAAATGCTTGAATATATATATTTTTTTAAAGACAACATTTGTACCGTAACTTAAAACTTTGCTTCTGGAAGTCCCTGGAACAAAATATTTTGAGATGAGTGTGCTCGCGCCCAAATAATAAATATATATAATTGTGGGGCTCCTTGACATGAAATAGTAGCTTTTTCAGAAAACTGTCATTTAGAATCAGCCTCAGGTCTTATTAGGGGGTAATCGCCCTAAACTTCACACGTTGCCGCTCGCTTTGCGTGTCCAGGTGATGCAACACCCGACAGACGGAGGCCAGATCCTCGGTCTCCATAGCAACGTGAAGGAGGCGCCAGTGCGTGTGGCGGAGATCAGCGTGTTCTCGCTGTCCAGCCAGCCCATCGACCACGAGGACGGCAGCGGGCAGGCCGGACGCAAGACCAAAGCCTCAGGTGGGGAACGCGATGCGTTGTGACTTGTAGACCTGCTATTTTCACTAGTTTGGGGTCCTGGACAAACATACAATTTCTCTTTTTGGCATCTTGGGGGGCTAAAAAGGTTTGGGAGCCCTTGCCTCTCTAAACCCAGGCTCCCCAGCCAAGTCCTGTCCTAGCCCACAGAGTGTAATTTCAGTCTCCGTCCCAGTGCTAGCGCTCTGTCTCTCCCTGCCCAGGCCCCTCTGTTCCCGCCCGTTCACACAGCTCCTATTTCCAGCCGTCCAAGAGCGGAATATACTTTACTAATCCCAGACCCATAGTGCGTATGTGGCCATGGGTATGCTATTCTCTTTGGCTGTGGTTGTAATGCTCATTGGGAGAGTTTCTCCCCCCTCATATTGCCTTTCAGTGGACTAATTCTGGAGGGGGGAGGGGGGGGGCAGGTATCAGGGCTTGATCGGGGACAGGCTTACATGCCTTCATCCTGCGTAGTTGATCCCTCCCCGGTCTGGTTGTTATTAAGGAGGCTGCTAAAACATAACAGATGAACTCATGCACCAAGTATTAGAACAGTGTCACTCAGAGGGAAAGGAAGATGTTTATCTTTCTTTCCACTGATCCTTAACCACTTAAGCCTTATATACTTTGTCCTGCTTGCAATAGCGGAAATATGCGATCTGCAAGCTCACACCGTCTTTCACAGCGAGAAGAAGCTCTGAACGTATATCGCACACTCACTGGCACACCACCCAACGTGAGATGTAATCTCACTCATGTTATCAAAGGTTTTCTGTCAGCTGGCCTGTCAGCTGCAGTCCAATTTGTCAGAGCCTGCAGAATTCTAGGCCATTTCAGAGTTTGAACTTCAAACTAATGAAAACTCACGGCTAGCGGCTGGAAAAGCTCGTTCGAAATATGGAATATGCTTTGATTGCTTTTTCCCAAAAGCCCTTTACTGACTCATTTGCATTTGAAAAAGCATTTCATTGTATCGGCTAGCATACTCAATATTAAACTGTTCAGAATAAAAAGAATGTGTGTTTATATTCACCAAATTTTGTCCCAATTTTATGTAATTAATTTCATGAGTATATTTGAATGTCAGCAGTGCCAGCGAATAATAATAATAATCTTCATCATAATTGAACCTTTATTAATCCCCGCAGGGAAATTCGCTTTTCGCTTTTCTTTTGCACACATGAATAGAATAAGTTGAAAAAATTCTTTGGCCTCATTCAAGAGATTAAAAGGCCATGAGTGTACATGGCATTACATTTGTATGCATTACAACATAATAAGAGATCTAAATATGTAAAGCAAAAAAAAATCATCTTTATTGGATTGTGATTTCACGGCATGTGTAAAATGTAGGGCACCGTTTCACGCGGTGCTTGGGAAGCTAAGCGTACCGGAAATAAACGTTTTCCCATTTCACCATGCAACGGGCGTCGCTTGCCAATAATTAAACATCTACAAGCTCACAATGCTCCGCGACGCGGTGAGCTTGTAGATGTGCTATTTCTCATACCGTCGACTGTTAAGCAGCGTAGCGTGTGCCTGATATAGTTCTGAACATGTCCCTGCTTGTGTTTTGATGTGCGCCTGGCTGCGTGTGTTTATGTGCCTCCGTCTCCTCCTCAGACCGCTCCCCTGACATGGATAACTATTCCGAGGAGGACGATGACAGTTATTCGTCGGAGCAGGAAGCCAGCGATGACGCGGTGCACGGCCAGGTCGGTGACAGCCAGTGTGTGTGTGTGTGTGTGTGTCTGTGTCTGTGTGTGTATGTGCAAACGTGTGTGTGCATGCATGCCATGAATCTCAATGGGACTCGCCGGTTAAAGCCAAATAGAGATGCATTTGTGTTGTGGCTTATGCAACCACTCCAGATGAACATTGAAGTATTAACAGTTGAACACATGCAGAGTCCATGTGTCCCATATGTCATGCTGTTCATTCAAACATGTAGGCATTTGTTCAACGATGGACTTGATGTTCATTATTCATTCATTTTGCATTGTAAAAGTCTTTTTTATTTTTATTGAAGCAACTTGGGTTGTCCTGGACTAAATAAATTTACAAATAGTAGATTTTGTCGATTAGTTGATTTAATCAACAAATCTGTGAAATTGTGTTTGCCACATACAAACCCAGCAGGGGCAAAATCCATTTTTGCCGACCGCCTCTACAAACATGCTGAGAGCAGCCTTCTCTGGTTGTCATGAGAACGAAACATTCTAATATTTATTTCACATTGACTGCTGCTGGCTATGAAATGTTGTAGACTGGCTAAATGAAAGCTTTATATCTAGAGTTTGCAAGAGATGTGCATGCAAAAAAAAAAAGCATCAAAAGATTATATGTATACATTTTGACCATTTCAAATTAGCCGATCTACAAGGTCACAATGCGACGCAATACGACACATTTATTATACATTCTGCATAATGATAACTTTTACTTTTGGTACTTTAAGTACATTTTGATGCCAATACTTTTGCACTCAAGTACATTTTGAATTCTGGACTTTTACATTGTAACGGAGATTTCTATATTGCAGTATTGATACTTTTACTGAAGTAAAACATTTGCATGCTTTTTTCCACCAGTGTGCGTCCATGCAAATACGTTAAATATGTTAATTTCTTTGGTGGTGTTCCAGGACCTCTACGACGAGGACGACGAGGTCAGGAAGCCCAAGAAAGCACGGAGGAAAATGATCCGGACCACTTCCATGACCCGGGTGAGATGCTCCTCCTCTCATACCTCCTCCACAACGCACAGTGTTTCACACACAGTCAATCATTGACTGGTGAGAATAGCTGGAGAGCCTTGTGTTTGCATTGTACAGGGCTTTTAAGGGGGCGAGGAAGAGAGAACCGTGTGTTCCATTTTGTCCTGGGCCATTAAGAGGATGTGGATGAGCATGTAAATGAATGTAATGTGCTCACTGGAGTGATTCTAATGGCACTCAACGTGGACTGGCTCTCTGAATGAGTAATCCAGTTGGATGCTCGACTGGGAAGAGCGGGGTTAAATTCAGAGTACAGATGCCAAAACCCATTCTCATGTAGAATGTCGCTAACCCTTCTGGAAGTTTCTCTTTCATAGTAATCTAATCCCACCCCCTCTCTTTTCTCTCAACAGCAACCCAACTTCAAGCAGAAGTTTGTGGCCTTGCTGAAGAGGTTCAAGGTAACTGACGAGGTAAGTTGTGAGAGAAATAATTATCTAACGAATCAATTATTAATCATCATTTAAAAAAGTTCATAGCACCTCAGCAGCACTTGCACGATCAAAGGGAAGAAGGGGGCACATTTGAAGGTAACATATTTTGTCAAGTGGTGCGGGACTGTACGGATGAATATTTCTGTTCCGATGCTCTCCACCTGCCTCATATGAAAAGGGTCCGTTGTTAAAAAGTGCTCTCTGGACACGGGAACAGGCTCTGCAGAACAGCATATCGCTGCATCACTGCTAATGTGTTTGAGGCCGGAGGAGAATTGCCTGTAAAGAAATTATTGCCTCAATGGATGTTGGCGCATCATTATGGTGAAATGCTGTATTTCCACTGTGCGTGCGTGCGTGCGTGCGTGCGTGCGTGCGTGCGTGCGTGCGTGCGTGCGTGCGTGATTCATACATTGCTACGAGGAGAAGCGAGTCTACGCAATGAATCCATTATCGTTGTCATTCCCATCCGCTTAGCCTAATGTTAGTGTGGGCGCATAAACTTCGAAGCTAATTCAGGGCCCGTTTGAGCGCTCCCCTCTGGAGTCCTTTTCAGTGGCTGTTTTCTATGAAATGTCCTGCATAGTGGCTTGGAATCAGGTCAACAGCAGCAGAAAGGCTATTTGCATCCATCTTGCTTCATGCAATTGCAAACTAGCTATTAGGCCTATCCAGTATCCACTGAACAATATTGTTTTCCATATTACTGAATTAATTGGTGGTAGTAGTAATACTAATGAACTCTATTTGTATAGCACCTTTCATACAAAACATGCATCTTAAAATGCATTTCATTAGATACATGAGAACCATCATTGCTGTAGACTACTAGAGTGTTTGTTCAGTAACAGAGGTCTCTCCATCTCTCCAGCTTTAGACGTGTTGATGTGAGAAGCCAATTTCATCCAATAAGCAGAGAGAACGCATCAGCTTCTATTTGATAGTTTTCCACCTCCGATCGTATGTGTTCCTTTTTTCTAGTGGAACTTAAGGCAAGTAAATATGATGCCAGTCTTTTCTAGTTGTCCCATCCTATCAGTGATCTGCACAAGAGAGATGGGTAAAATTAAAGCAGTATTACAGGAGAATGGAGAGCAGGAAGAAACGGGGACTAAGCGTGTGTCTGTGGAAGGTCATCATGCATTTCTGTGATGAGGACACAGTGCGTGGCCACAGCACATCATGGTCATCGCTGATGCCTGGTGCTTTTGCTGATGTTCGGTCTTTGTTGTGTCTTCGTTAGGGATGTCAATTATCGATTAAGTAATTCATTGATAACCTTATTGATCAATTTCCCTCAATGTCTAACATAAAAATCTACATTTTGCTGATATACAGAAAGAATACAAAAGGCATATAAAATATTTGTTTGGCCATTTAGATACGGCGCCACGCAATGGCATCTTTGTATGAGGAATAAAATGAAATGACAAGTACACTCACTCACTGTCTTGTCTGTCACATCATATGCAAAAGCAGAGATGTTTCTGTGGCTACCAAGTTGGGTAGACTTTTTTTTAACTGGCCCACATGTGTGTTCCTCGGCCATGCACACGCACAGACAGCATTACATGCATACACACAAAACTGTCACATTGTTTTGAAGAACTTAACAGTGATTAACTATTCTATTAACATCCCTAGTCTTCATGGTTGTTGTTGTCCTGGGTTAATGTAGGAAATCAACAATATCGAGCATCAGAGTGGGGCTCATGCTAGTTACAGAGGAGAAGTAGAAGATTGCCCATTTGTAGTTTTACTCTGAACTTGTTTGGACGGCGGCCATCAGCTTTGAAGATGTGTCCGTGTCTCCAGAACAAATTGAAACTGTCAGTGTTGTTCAGCCCCCCTTCAGACCTGTGGTTGCAGGTTGCAGTCAGACAGCAGTGTGTTTTGGCCAGAGAAGCCTGCTTAAGCTTGTTTAGTTCTCTGTTGGGGCCATTGATGAATGACTTGAGCATTGACTTTGTCAATTATATTAACAGTTTGGTAAAGTCCTTCAGTTTTGATTGTTCTTTGTGAATACAGTTGCACTATTTGATCAATGCTTTCACTGATGTCACTGACCATTGTACAGTAGCAGATGATTTTTTACCATGTACATTATTAATAACTTTAGTCTCCCACGATTGGGATATCAGGAGGTGTTACCTCATGTTTGTTTTTATGTGGTGGGGGGATTTCATCATGTTTTAGCTCAGCGTTTGTGTGTATGGGCCCGATGCTCTAGGGGTCGGCAACCTTTTTGACATGACGTGCCATGTTTTGTGCCATATCATCATTACATTTAATTTATTAACATCAAAATAAACTATTTCCAACAGATTGATTTCCATATTTACACATAGCATTTTTTTCTCAATAATTAAAGGGATTGTGACATTAAACTTTAGGTTTTCTGAGCTCAATTGCCCCCCAAAAAACGGAACTTTTCACATTCAGTAGATTTTCTGTGGTCTGGGTTTTTCTGTCTCAAACAAGTGCTATCATATTCCTGCTCTTTGTGATCCCATGTCAATGGGATTTGCCAGCAGATGTCACTGTTTTCACTGTTTTGCCTGTTTTCATTGCAGCTCAAAAGCCTTCCAAACCCCAAAGGAAACTTCAGACCACAGAAAATCCACTGAATGTTCAAAGTTCAGGTTTTCTGGGTGTAATTGAGATCATAAAACCTAAAACAAAAAATAAAAATGAATGAAAATGAATGTCACAAAACCTTGTGACATTATCTTCATATAATTGGTCCTCACTAATGTTCATGATAAAATGCCACTATTCTTTTCTACTCGGTCTGTGTCTCATAGGAGGGCTCTGGGCACTGGGCAGTTCAGAAACCTTCCTCCATGCGCATCATCATGAGAACGATGGCTTCCATTTTCGTGTTGGAACTTTTCAGGAAAATAAATCCTGCAGTTTCTATTAGCATGGATTCCCCATCGATGATGCGCATGGAGGAATGTTTCTGAACTGCCCACATCCCTCCTATGAGACACAGACTGAGTAGAATTTATTTTTGCTGTTTTATCATGAACATTAGTGAGGAGGACCAATTATATGAAGATAGGTTGAAAAGTGGTGAAGTGGTCCTTTGACCTCACCTATCTCCCCAGACAGAGTTTGAATGAATGTAGAATTATGTGGCAGGATGTAATTTGCATAGAGATGTGAGGAATCATAATTTATTTGACTCACACTTGTGCCAGTGATATCCCCTGTGCCAATGTTGGCACCCATGCCTAAGTTTGCCTACCCATAGCGCTTTATCTCTGCTCGCCATATTCTGCAAGCGTTTTATTCCCGTGCCAATAATTTGAGGTGGGCCGTTTCCGACCCGGTCGGCACTCGTAGCGTTGATGATGATTGTACTAGGAATATTAACAGGGTGTTGTTGAGTGGGAAGTATTTGTAGGTAGTGTCTGATGAGAGAACGCAGCTTTGGGCATTGCGCCTTCCCTCTGCCAGCGGGAAGTAGAATTACATTCAGTTGGCTCAACTCGGCTGGCTTTACTTGTACCGTCTGACTTGGACCGAGTTTTGAGAATGTTATGTTATCAATCTATCAGGCCAGTCCTTTCTAATGTAATATAGAGCAGAGTGTTCTTCCAGCGGCAGACACAGAGTAGTAGCCATGTCCATAATTGAAATAATTGAATCATTTGTTCCTGATATGGCTCATAACTTAAAATAACAGCATGGTGACGGGTCCAGTTAGTGTCTTTGATGTCTTTGCTCCCATTTTAAATCACAGGATTGTGGGATTGATGCGTTTATCTCTTCAGCATAGTTAAAATCACTCATCTCTTGGGACCCTATTTTCGTGAGTGCCTTACCCCTTATCCCTAAACCTTTTCTTTTTACTATTTTAAAAAACATTTAATAATTTTTTCAACTAGCCAATCTATATTGACACATTGTGAGCTTGTAGATGTCTGACTATTTGAACTATTGAAAAATGTGCAAAGGCAAAGGAGTTTAGGGATGAAAATAGGGCTACTGTCTTGAGAAGCTTAACCTGGCATTAGAGCCCAAGGCCTTTTGACCTGTGCTCAGCTGGATGGTTCTGGAAGCATCGCGTTGACCTGAATCGTCTTTTATCACCTCGTCCCCCTTTCTCTAATACACATGCCTTTTCGTGGCATGGCAGTCTGTGCAAACGGTACTATAAATACTTGGCCAGGAGGGTGAGAGGTGGACAGACTGTGTTTATCTGCTGCCTGCCAGCTCCTGCATCTTACAGAGTAGCATTAATCACCTGATTAGTCCACCAACCCGGCCGCCTTACAGTCTCTGTGATGTATACTCAGCACCTCCCAGGCTCTCCTATACCACCTCCCTGTACACTACAGTAACTCACTCGCCGTTTAATTATCCCGATTAGGATCGGCACGTGGCTATGCTTCGCCTTCATTCTCTTCCCCTTCCACTAGTCACTTTCAGCGTGTCACTGAGAGAGATCAGTTAATGCACAGCAGCAGTCACTACGCTCCCTATTTTATTCATCGTGGCGTCCATTACTGACTGTATCTCATTACGGAACGGTGACATGTTGTTTTTCATTGGCTGTGACAGGTGCTGGACTCTGACCCAGTGGACCAGACTCAGGAGGTGGAAGAGGACCTGGACTTGCTCTACGACAGCCTGGAGGTCTACAACCAGAGCGACAGTGGGCCGGAGATGGAGGACAACGAGAGCGTCCTCAGCACGCCCAAGCCAAAGCTCAAGTATGTCCACCCTTGATCTCACAGCCTACATCTCTGAGGTCTACAGTATAGGCTCAATTATACTCCAGTGGAAAATATCAATTCTCCATGGCAGTGGCTCTCAACCTTTCAGACCGTGATCCCCCAAAAATAATCATAGGGGCGGCGGTGCCTCAGACCGCCGCCCCTGGCTGGTTCGAACCCTGGCTCCCCCAGAGTTAGTGTCGATGTGTCCTTGAGCAAGACACTTAAAGATGGAGTGCCATGATTTTTGTACTTTTTCTGTTTTTCATGTGTCTATGGAGTTAACATTACCCTAATACACCCCCAGGTGTGGTTATAATATTCAAATATGTGTTCCCTGTGTATTTTTGGTTTCTTCCTGAAAGCTGCAAGCCTTTGAGTCAAAAGGCCCAATCGAAATAACTCCATTTTAGTGACATCACAACCCCTAACCCCTCCCACAATATCATACAAGAACAGCTGTGGGCAAGGCGTAAGTTCAGGTGGGCGGTGCTAAGGTGAAACCATGCATACCTAATGAACTGGTGGGTGTGGCCACATAAAAACACAATTTTAACACTTTCTATACACTTTTGAAATAAATCTTCCTCCTAGTATAATCATAGTACCTGATGATCATGTTCTAGGAGGGAAAAAAATCACGGCACCCCATCTTTAACCCCTAATTGCTCCTGATGGGCTGGTAGGTGCCTTGCATGGTTTCCGCTGCAATCAGTGTGTGAATGGGTGAATGTAATGCACAATCTATGTAAAGCGCCTTGGATAAAGGCGCTTTACATAGATAAATGCACCATGTACCATTTGTATTTGAACAGCAGACCTCATATATTATTTGACAATTTGGCCAATGTTTGACCAGTTTTTAAGTGGAGCCACCGCTTCATTACGGAGCTTTGTGTGTCTCTGGCTGGCTGGCTGGCTGGGTCCGCCCGTCCGTTAAATGTGAGCTTTTAAATGTTCTTTTCACATTTCCCAATACACACTCACAGTCAAGCCAAGATGAACACCAATGTAGATTTAGGTTATGCCGTTGGAGTGATTCAGTGGGGCACCATTTTAATGCATTTTCTGACAGCATAACAGTAGACGTCACTTCCACTCAACTCATGGCTTTCGTTGTTAAAACTGTGTGTAAATAATTGAAAGGTTATGGGAGAAAAAAATTAAACTGCTTATGCAACAATTATCTCTTCTACCGAGCACTACCCCTTTTATAGGTATTTGCACACACACACACACACACACACACACACACACACACACACACACACACACACACACACGCACACACCCCGTATTGGCGTATTTAACGTCTTTCAAGTTTTGATTAAAAAACCTCTGCACCTCTCAGGCCGTTCTTTGAAGGGATGTCCCACTCCAGCTCCCAGACGGAGATCGGAAGCGTGCACAGCCAAAAGAGCCAACAGCGAGAGCTGTCCTGCCCTGTAAGTTCATCCTGATATAACTCTTAACAATTATGTACGTCTTGTTGGCACTCTGTCTTCTTATCTATCCTCTCTGACAGCCCCCCATCCTTAACAGATAGCGCTGACCTTCAACCGTGATCTATAATAAACTCCGGATGGCTAATGTAATAATAGAACATCCACTGAGGTTGAAGCCCATTAGGCGGCCCCATTCTTAATGTTAATGTTTTCGGCCTAAACAGGCCGAAAACTAGCTGTGCAGCCATACAGTTGTGAGACCACGTTCACGGAAAGGATGAAAAGCACTACACAGTCTGGACAGCAATGTTGGAAGAAAATGTAATTTATCAAATGTGTCGCTATTTAAGGTTAGTTAGTCAGTAAAAAACGAAATATACAGATCAGATAGTAGGCTAGATCAGGGGTTCTCAACGTTTTTGGCTGGGGACCCCCGGAAATGCCTTGGCCGTGTCTCGAGACCCCCGCCCCCCTCCCCACCCCCAATACAAATTGACAACTACAATAACCTGAATAATAGAGAAACTATATACTAAACACAGATATATTCATAAGGAAAGTTTATGCATGGACTGTGTACCATGTAAACTCTCAATATCCATTTTTCAGCCATTAAAAAAAATAAAAAATAAAATAAAAAATCATCTGGGGACCCACCAAAATAATTTCAGGACCTCCCGGGTTCTCAACCCACGGGTTGAGAACCCCTGGGCTAGAGAGTTGTTTAGCTCATCTTAAGAAATTATTATCTGAATGAAATGATGAATTAATAAGACATCACAACACTACGATTACTAGTTGGGTATTTAGGGATTGACACGAAATGAACCCCTGGTGCGCATGCACACACACACTGCTCTTCCAGGCCCAGAGGGAAGGCTGGAGAGTGCAATTGCTGTATTGTTTGACATTTATGGTTTGCTGGAAAGAACAGGAACAAAGAGAGAACAAAGAGAGATGGAGTGTCTGATGACCAGAAGGGAGACAAGTATTTATAAATATGTGGGAGTTAATTTCAACCGGCATTGCTACAGCCTAGGGCCTTTTCTATCTCCAGTACCATCTGTAATGTCACTCAATAAATGTCTCCATCTAGAAATAAGACACGCTTTAAAAACGGCACGAAGGAATGTGTTTTGATCAAACGCTGATGTACAGAAACACTTAACCGGATAGGTTTAAATCAACCAAGTGTAAAGGAATCTCACCCTTCTCGGGTATCTTTGAGCAGAATACCCAAAATATATACAGTATGTGTGCACCATCGGAGAGTGAGCAGACATCAAAGTGTAGGCATAGGTTGTCAGGTACCCTGCTTTGACATGTTTGTGCCTGCCAGGCCAACTCTGCCACTGTTGCCGGGCCACTTGTGTGAGTGTCAGTCAGTCTGGACTTCTGCTCAGGTGGAGTGTAGAACTTAATTTGGGGCTGTCAAATTGTGTGACTTTTATTTAGCACCACAGTGGTAAAGTCTGTGTGTGTGTCCGTCCGTCCGTCCAGGTGGGAGAGTTTCTGTCCGTAGAGAGATGTAAAGTGCAAGGGTCCAGGTATCAAGATGACAGCGCTGCGGACACACCTGTTGGGGTATGTTATTTACAAGGATTTATACAACGTACATCTCATGTTTTCTTTTCCCTTCCCTCCTCACTCTCACCTTGCATTCTCATTTCTCGTCATTCCTTCTCTACTACATGATTTGTTTTAAGGTTAACAATAACCAACTCCAACCCTAGTGTGGGAAGGCAAAACAAACAGCACACAAACCATCCATTATGGAGGAGTAGACCAGATTACCGGAGGCGAGAGTGTCTCAAATATTGCAATTTTAATGCCACAATTTTGTAGGAAAACCACAGCTCATCTGCTGAAAAAACTTAAGTGTGGTGCTGGAGTCACAAAGGAACAATGAAAAACATAAAGAGAGGCTACGCACACCCAGAACTGTGCATAATCGATGCATTTATTATAGCTATAATAAATTCATCGATTATGCACTGCCACAATTTTAAAATCGAATCAATTTGTTTTTTGAAATTATTATTATTTTAGTATTTTTTTTGTTTTTTTCATGACAGTAAGACTGATGACGTTATCTGTCTGCATTGAAGTGTATTATTCAACTTGTCATGGTTTATATTGTTTATAATTGTTTTAAAATGTTCTAGTATAAAAAAGGAAAGTAACTCATAATAAATCGCAATATTGAATCGTAATATAAATCGAATAGGCACCCTAGGTATGGATATGGTTCTGTACCTATAGTATCCCTTGTTTCCCTCTAGCCATCATGCTGGGTGCTATGCTCTGCTACTAACCAAGTTCAAACTGAATAGCAGAGCAGCAGTCGTGTTTCCCTAACCATCTGCTGTATAGGTCTTTTCTTTGAACCCTCCAGGTTGGGCCTGGCCTGTAGAATTCTCAATACATTTTTAGTCTATTTTTATATATTTTTCCCCTTTAATTTACCCAGGGTAGCTGCTCATTTTCAGCATGCCCTTCACATAGAAACACACAGACACGTTAAACCTGGGAGCTGACCAGTACAACCACTCTTATACTGTTGGCTGAGCAGCTCTCCTGGAGCAGTTGCGGGTCCAGAGCCTTGCTCAAGGGCACTTCAGCGCTTCCCCACCCATATTTTCATTCCCGTCCGGGAAATCGAACCGGCAACCTTTGGGTAACAAGGGCGCTCCTCTAACCCTGCCACCGCTGCCCCAAAAGTGCCTGTCTCCAGACTCGACTACAACTCAAACTGCACCAGACTTCCTCTCTCTCTTCTTCTTAACTTTATACTTCCATTCACACTTTGTCTTCCATCGCTCGTAAAAGTGATGCGTGGGTTTTGCATGGATGCCCCATCTCACAAATCCTCCAAAAAAGCCTGGCGGGAGGAATTGTTCTAGATCAGTGGTTCCCAAACCTTTTAGCTCAAGACCCAAAAGATTGATGATTGATGCTAGATGTTTGCCCGGGACCCAAACTAGTGAAAATAGCAGATCTACAAGCTCACCATGCGTAATTTTACACCACGTTGTGAGCTTCTAGATTGGCTAAGTTATGGCATTTCTTTGATTTTTCTTTGATTTCGTCACAAAATTACTGATTTATTTTATTTTATTTTATTTCTAATTCATGACATTTTTAGCTTTTTTGGGGATGTTTTCTGAAAGTTATTTCAAAATAAAAAAATAAATAATAGTAAAACACTAAATGTAGAAAAAATAAAAAAATAAAGGGTCCCATAAAAATGTGCCCGCAACCCACAAATGGGTCCCGACCCACTGTTTGGGAACCAGTGATCTCTAGATGAATGGGAGATGGCGTTGCTGTGCTGTGTGTGGTCAGCACAGTAATTTCCATCGCCAACAACGTCATGGCACGTTAGGTAAAGGTTTATCTTTTTGTTTTTCCGGCTGGCTTTTTTTTTAGGAGCCGGAGATGGATGACAGTGGAACGGCACCCGGCGGGGAGGTGAACAGTGGCTGGGACGTCAGCACGGAGCGGCTGGCTGGCACCACGGCGGGCAAACTCTGCAAGACGGAGTCCCAGAACCACATGTCTCCCAGGTATAACGCTGCCCCAAAACATTAGCACTAGCCTCGACGACCTTACAGGCGTATGCAAAGGCTAGACTTATGTCATTTAGATAGCATTTTATATAGACATAGCACTCAGACATAGAAAGAACACAAGTTCTTAGTTATGATTCTTGATGATTATTATTTCTATGTATTTGATGTATTACCATGTGTTGTTCTTGCTTACTGTAGTGTAAGTGGTTCTGAATTATATTAAGAGCGTCTGCTAAATGCCTAAATTGTAAATATACACAGTAAATTCCTCCAACTATTGACCAGTAATTCCTTTGGTAACCTCTCAGAGTTGACCCCGTTAAGACCTGAGGCCGATTCTAAATTCAGTAGTTCTCACACTTTCAACTTTTTTTGAAAAATGAATGTTCAAAAATAGCAGGTGTGTACAAGCTTACAGTAAGCTTGTATATCTGCATTTTTTTTAATAGCCAACGTGAAAATGAACCACATGCTTTACCAGTTTTCATAGGTTAAATGAACAATGTAGAGAGTTTAACAATTGTTTAATCATCTGTATTAAAACGAGACCGTGACGTTGGAATATTTGACTGCTGCAGCAGCAAATGCATTGGAAATGTTTTATTTTTATTTTTTTACCTTGCGTATCTTGAGCAGTGTTCACTTCAGCAGATTTTGATTTAGCCTTGGTCTTAGTCTTTGGAATAACACCATTAGTCTTAGTCCTATTTAGTCTTATGAAAATGTTTAGTCTTAATGCAACGTTAATTTCGCCAGAAATAATCTTAGTCTTAGTCTTTTGAATAACACACCATTTAGTCTTAGTCCTATTTAGTCTTCTGAAATTGTTTAGTCTTAGTCTAGTCTTTGACAACTAAATATCAAAAAACTTTAGTCTTAGTCAACAAAATGAACAGTGATCTTGAGTTGCGATGTCCTGTGTCTGTGCGTTCTCCCACACAGCAAAGCGGAGAACAAGCTCCAGCGACGGCCCCGCAGCACCTCCATGAAGGACCGACAGAACTCCAAGGCCCAGAACGACAGGACCAGCAGCATGGACAGCGAGTGCTCCCCGGAGTCGCGGCTCATAGCACAGGTAGCGTCACGACACCCAATAAACACACCCAATCTTCTAAAGTGGTTCTCGCTGCCGTCACTTAACTAGACCTAGCAATTTCACCACATAAAATCACATAAAAACCCTAGGGGCGCTGGCCTAGTGGTCCAGGCGCATGATTGATTGATTGATTGAATACTTTATTGGCAGAAATGTAATTAGTACAGCATACAGTCAGACACAAATGAAATCAGTACAGGGTACAGTCAAACACAACAGCCAAAGGGAACACCGAAAAAAGTCCTTGCGGTCTTGTTTCCATTCAGGTCCTGGGTATTCAGTTCATAATCATGGCATAAAAATAACAATAACAATTTTCAAATCATCATAAAAGGTAAACACACTAACAAAACAGTACAGGTTGGGGAACAAAAAGGGGTTATAGGGAGGTGGGGGAAGTCGCTGGACTAGAGGGAGGGGGGGTAATCATTTCCTCTCCCTTTGGCATGCTGAAAGGTGTTTTTTCAGGCCTGTTTTAAAGGACGCCAAAGATTTACTCTTTTTGAGGGAGGGAGTCAGGGCATTCCACACTTGGGTGGCTGTGCTGTAGAAGGAGAATTTGCCCATGTTTGTTTTGAACGTGGGTGGTACCAGATCGTTGTTCTCGCTTCCTCTTGTCTTGTGTCTGTGGGAGTCGCTAACCTTTTTCAGGTAGTTTGTCAAGTAGGCGGGTACAGATGGCACAGAGGGCAAGGCTGCATTTACAATTTTAAATGTCAGTCCCAGTT